>JAOXJP010231280.1:0-10654 GCA_025762735.1 Platanus orientalis | reverse complement strand
GATCCAATCCCTCCTTTAAGAGCACATGTTGATGGAGGAAAATTGTAGGATGAGTATGATGATGCAGTTCATGAAGATAAAATCCCTACAAGTGATGTATAACAGGGGGAGTAGTCTTCTCAAGAACCACGGTTGAACATCATATGAGGCGGTCTACTAGGGAACGCTAACCATTAAAAAAATATTTACCTCATGAGTATATTATTCTTACAGATGGGAAAGAGCTAGAAGTTGTACGAAAGTTTCAACAAATGAATGCAATAATAAGTGGTTGAAAACAATGTAAGAAGAGATGGATTCTTTACAGAAGAACTGCATTCATGATTTTATGAGACTACTAAAAGGAAAAAAAGGCACTCAAGAACAAATGAATTTTTAGGTTGAAGACTGAAAAGATTAGGTCACAACTAAGGTACAAAACAAGATTGGTTGAAAAGGGAATTGAGTAAAAGGAGGGTATCGATTTTGATGAGATATTTTCTTCTGTTGTGAAAATGTTGTTAGTATGTATTATATTGGGTTTGGTTGCAAGCAATAAGTTTAGACCTTGCGATTGAGAAGCTTGACATTAAGATTGTTTTTTTCCATGGTGATTTGGAGAAAGAGATCTATATGGAATAACAAAAATGATTTAAATTCAAATGAAAGGAGTATTTGGTTTTCAAGATAAGAAAAACTTATATAGGTTGAAGCAAACCTCAAGACTATGGTACAAGAAGTTTTATTCATTTATGTTGGATCATGGGTAAAAAAGAACAGTTTTAGATTATTGTGTGTTTACTAAATATTTTCTTGACAATGACTTCATTATTTTATTTTCTTATATTGATGACATATTGATTGGTGGACATGACATTAACAAGATTGACAAGTTAAAAAGGAACTGAACAACTCGTTTGTAATGAAAGAGTTAGATCCAACAAAACATATTTTGGTCATGAAGATTTCTTGTGATAGGATAACAATGAAGTTATGGTTATCACTAGAAAGCTGCATTGAAAAGATATTTCAAAGATCCAACATGAATAAGGCACAAAGCCTGTCAACTCTTCAGTTAATGCTTACTTCAAGCTATGTTCTAAGCAAGTTCTTCTAGTAAAGAAAAAAAACCAAAAATGGAGAAGGTACCTTATGCATCAATTATAGGAAGCTTAATGTTATGGTGTCATGGTTTGTACAAGCCCAGACTTAGCACATGCAGTTGATGTTATAAGCAAATTTCTTGCTAATCTTGACAAAGAGCATTGGATAACATTCAAGTGGATTTTTAAGTACCTCAAGGGATCATCAGAGTTATATTTTGCTTTGGTGGTGGTAAACTTGTTTTGGAAAGTTATACAGATACAGATATGGTTAGAGATATTGACTTCACAAAGTCTACATCAGGGTATCTATTTACTTTTACAGGGGGTCAGTGCCATAACAATCCAAATTACAGAAGTATGTGACCTTGTCTACTACAGTGGTCGAGTACATTGCTATTACAAAATCTTATAATGAGATGTTATGGATGAAGATATTCTTTCAAAGACTGGGTTTGAAGTAGAATAAGCATGTTATTCATTATGATAGTCAAAGTATTATCCACTTCAGTAAGAACTTAAGCTTTCATTCCAAGTCCAAACACATAGATGTGAGATACCATTGGATACGAGATGTTTTAGAAAACAAATTGATATTGTTGGAAAAGATTCACATTGACAAGAATGACTTTGATATGATGACTAAGGCCTTACCCAAGGTGAAACATAAGGTGTGTTGTAGCATTGCAGGCATAGATAAGGTGGAGCTTTCATGAGTCGAGAGGTGGAGATTGTTGAACCTCCCTCCTCATGGGAGGTGGGATCCACAACCTAAGGGGCAAAAGAATCTTTGACTCTTAGTTAAAGAAAACAAAAAGAAATGCCACATTCCTTGGAATGTTCTTTGCGTAAGGCGAAGGATTACAAAGTTACTTGCTAATCTTGAGGAATAGGAAATTCATCATGTTTGGAGGGAGGCCAACCAACCTGCTTATATTATAGTTTTGATGGAAATTGGAACTAATGAGCTATTATTGTATCCCACAGATTTCCCTGTAATTCTGAAAGATGTAATCAATAAGGATGCGAACCAATGTACATACACTAGATTGAAATCTTTTTTGGTGATTAGTACAATTATTCATTTACCTAAAATACAAAAAGAAAGAAAAAAATAAAAAGTAGATAAAGGAGTCATGAGTGACAAGAACCTTAAGAGAGAAAAGAGAGAATAAGGTTTTTTTTTTGGCTTGAGTAAGGAAGAATAAGAAAGAATAGGCTGTTTCGGGGGGTTTTCTTTCTCTACTGTTTTGGGTGGTTGAAGAAGTAACAACATGGATTTTTTCTTGATGAGGGTATTTTGTGGTTGGGGATTTATTCTTGTGAAAGATAGAAGAAGATGAAAAAGACGGTGTGAGATTGGTGTTTTCTTCATGGAATTGTGAATATCCACAAATCTGGGTCATTCTTTTCAAAGCTTCTTGGTGTACTCCCTTATATTGGTGAGATCCATGCTTATACCAATTTCGTATTTCGTTGTGGATTAGTGTCTGGTAGTTTTTCCCTTTAAGGTTTTTCACATTAAAAATCTTGGCATATTGTTTTGTGTTTTCTTTTGTTGTTTGCTTTGTTATTTCATGTGATTTATATGTTGGATTTTATTTCTATTTGGTTTTACTCCATTGATTTGCATGAGAGAATAAGGAAAGTGTGGTTTCCCAACACATACTAAGGTTTAAGTCTTAAATGTCATTTTATATATTTGTTGTTGAATTGAGCACGAAAGTAGGAAAAGAATTGGCTAAAAAATTTGGCCAAAAAGGATACATAGCTTGTTGACCACTTCAATTCAGAAGTAAAGTAGTTCGACTTCAAAAAATTATGGAACACGTTGGGAAAATATATGAAGAGTTTTCTTTTTTTTTACTACCCATTTTTCTGTACGTAAGCGGGTTAGTGATTAATTGTTTAGTGGGTGAAGATAGGTTTTTAAATTTAAGTTTGTGGTATCACAAATAGTTTTGAATTATAAGTGATGTAGGATACCCTTTTTTAAGAGGATTTCACAACAATTAGGGATAAACTACAAACGTTGTATAGAAATCAAGAAAACCAGAAGAAATACGAAATCAAGAACCAAGAAAAGAGTGAGAAAGTAAATTGTGGAAGAATGTAGCAAAAAAAGATTAAAAGAGATAGTGAATAATTTTTTTGCATAAATCTTTAAAAAAGACTCAAAAATAAAGAAATATAAGAGAGAAGAGATAAGAGAAGAGGGGAGAAGAAGATGAAAAACTCATCTAAACCGTGAGAGTTGGAGGAGATAACCAAATGTGGACTTCAAAAACAACTTCAATTCATAATTTTTCTTTAACTAGTTGTACAAGAGGTCTTTATGACCTATTTATAATAAAAAAAAGAAATTTGACAAATATTGACCAAAATATCCCTCCTTTGTACGGTTAGCTCAAAAAACCAAAAAAAAATCTAAAGAAATTCTGAAAAATATAGAACATTCCTAAACTTATTCTAAATTAATTTCAACTCCCTACCAAGCTTCTAAATTGGTTATAATGGCCTTATTACATTTAATAATTCACTAAAACCTAAAACATAATCCGAAAACATATAATTTAAACACTAAAATAGTGGACATCATGTTTTCTTTCTTGCTCCTATGCTTTTGATCTTAGGCTTCTATAATGACTTGTACTTTTCCATTCATTGAAGAGTTGCCTCATCAATTTCCCCCCTCTTGGAATACTCAACCCTGTTAAGTTGGGGTGGGGGTCTAAGGATTTCTGGTCCATCATGTGGTTTTGGTTGCCATGGAAAAGTAGATCGTTTCTGCTTCCGCCTCGGCTTTAGTAACATTGGACACATCCTCTGCATCATAAGCATTGGGTGCATCAACCTTGAAAATCCTCTGACTGCTTTTTCCTTAGCTTCCTCTGTTAATTCTTGTTTGCACTCTGCAACCATATCATCAGTTGGCTCATATACGTCTTCCATTTCATCCTCCTCTAATGATTGCTTCTCAGTAAGGCTCATAAATTTTCTTGGACACTAGGATTTATGATGCCCATAACCCTTGCAATTATAACATTGATCTCACTTTGACTTTGATATAAATCCCTCAGAACATCTTGATTTAGATGGAGAAAATTAACGATTAGGCCTGAAAGATGATATCACACTCTGAGTTTGTACCCTGTTAATTTATCTGCTAGAGGAACTACCATCATTATATGCCATGTTTCTAGGGACATTCTTCGTGAAAGGTTTATTGGAAGAATGAAGCTTCATGTTATCCTTTATTTGATATGCTATCTAAATAGCGTAATCCACAAATTGGTAATAATGATAACATAGATCTTACGATATTTGAGGGTGTAATCCCTGTCTATATATAACCACTAGAATCTTATTGTTCTACTTGATTCCTGCTCGCACCGTTAATTGTTGGAACTAGTTGGTGTAGTCTTTCATAGACAAAGACCCTTGCTTAAGTTGATTCAACTGTACGTGAGCTCTTTGCTTGAAATTTCATGGTTTAAACCGCTTCTTCATAGCTGTCTTCAAGTAATAATCTCTCTATTGCTTGATTTAGAAAAACTCTTCTTATAGTATGTCCACCATATCTTGGTTGTTCCAGTCAATTTGGCATTTAGAAATTAAAGGTTGTGTTCTTCTGGCATGTCATACCACTTAAAGTAAGTTTTTAGGCAATGTTTCCAATCGAAGAACGCAATGGTATTGTGCTCACCACTAAAGTCAGGAACTTCAATTCTGACATGTCTCTCAACATCATGTACACCATCCCGTTGATTCACAACCATGTGATTTTGTTCCATCATAGGTGGTATCACTTCATGTTGTTTCATATGATAGACCTCTTGAATTGTATTCTGAAGTGGAGGAAGGGTCGAATTGGATGAACCTTCTTCCTGCATTGGCTTCTTTAAGCTCAGCAAATTTAGCATTAAATTGAGCCTTAAGTCTATCCACTTTAGAGTTAAGATGATCAAACTTGGAATTAAAATTTGCTTTCGTGGCTTCCAAATCTTTTGCTTGCTTCTTAATATCTGCAATTAAATCATTGTTGCTAATTCCTATGGTAAAAACTCAGCTTATAATGAACCCATGAGCAATTCAGAAATTTCAGGGTTACGGAAAACCCTTTTTAGAACCCCAAAAGAATATTAAGGTAACCCTAAAATTAATGAGAAAGTACTTCGGCGAAATTCAAGAACATTAGGGTATGCCCTAAAATTATTTAGACACCTAAAATAGGCTATAAATAATTTTTAGGCCTCTTGAAAGAACTGTAAAAAAATTGATTATGTTATTGACCCAACGCTAAATAATTTTTAAGCCTCTTGAAAGAACCAAAAATTAAAAAAAGAAAAATAATGGAGGAGTTTGGATGAAATTAGGCTTTTATTCAATAAATGATCCCAATTAATATGAATCAATTAGAAAACCTTGTGCTTTGATACTAAATTTGATATATGATACCCTTTTTTAAGAGGATCCCACAATAATTAGGGATAAACTACAAATGTCGTATAAAAATCAAGAGAACCAGATGAAATATGAAATCAAAAACCAAGAAAAGAGTGAGAAAGTAAATTATGGAAGAAGGTAGGAAAAGAAGATTAAAAGAGATAATAAAGAATTTTCTGCATCAATTTTTAAAAAAGATTCAAGAATAAAGAAACATAAGAGAAAAGAGATTAAAGAAAAGAGGAGAAGAAGAAATAACAAGAAGAAGATGAAGAATTCACCTAAACCGTGAGAGTTGGAGGAGTTAACCAATTGTGGGTTTCAAAAACAACTTTAATTCATAATTTTTCTTTAAGTAGTTGTACAAGAGGTCTTTATGACCTATTTATAATTAAAAAAAGAAATTTGACCAAAATACCCTTCCTTTGTACAGTCAGCTAAAAAAAATCTAAAAAAATTATCAAAAATATAAAAACACTTCTAAACTAATTTCAAGTTCCTACCAACCTTCTAAATTGGCTCTAATGGCCTTATTATATTAAATAATTTATTAAAACTACTAAAGCATAATCCGAAAACATACAATTTAAAGACTAAAATAGTGGATAACATCATGTCTTCTTTCTTGCTCCCATGCTTTTGATCTTGGGCTTCCATAATGGCTTGTACTTCTCCATCCATTGAAGAGCTGCCTCATCAATAAGTATGATGAGTTGGTGAAGCTTGATCAAGCCATGTTTGGATCCCTTTTCCAGGGGGTGTGGGATGGGGGGATCAATGCTTCGGTTAGAGAAATTTAGTGCTTTTACATGGAAAATATGTAATTTGGTGGCTGAATTTGGACCATTCATTACAAGGCTATATCCAATCGTTGAGTTTTTTTTTTTATAAAATATTTTAGGGTTATTTGAGGGTGTGAGTACATGAAAACGTTTTAGAGAGAATTAGGGAAGGGTTTTTTATACTTTGGAAAAAATAATGAGGAGGTTTGTTTCTCTCGTTGTGATGTCTCAAAATAGTGAAATGGCGTGAATCTCTATGGATGTAACTCACATTGGGTGAACCACATAAATCTCCTGTGTTTATTTTGTGTAATTATGTTCTTTGTGCTGGTTAGTTATCCGTAGTTTGATCTTTTACTACCGAAGTAATCTAAGAGATGGAATGCATGGAAACTATTAATTTCTATGATAACTGCACAGACTTGACCATGGGTCACTTTGCACAATTTCTTGACAAATGGTTATGCTAACAGCTTATAAATTTAAACTTACGAGATGCTAGAAGATATATCCACTGAAAGTGTAGATAGAAACTTTCTTGGTTTAAAAAACAAGTAGCATTTGACATATGTATGCATTAAAAATGGATTAATTATTGTCATTTTAGTTTTCTCCTCCCATATGTAGGAGTTCTTGTTACAAAAATCATTGTCATCTTAGTAGGAATTCTTGTTCTGTGAAGTGAGATTTGGTTCCCCCATTCGGTTGACACAGTTCTTGAAGAAAATTTATGATTTTGTCACCAAATCATGTGCTTGATGCCCTTTAAATCTAAATTCTTCAATTCAAAAATCATCTTTAGGTTGTATTTATTTCTTCAAAGATGTGTATATGAAAATCTCAGGGCTTTCTTATTTATTTGCTGGAGATTAAACTGGCAAACTTGTGACATGAACATTGTGATTGTAACCCACATGTCTTCTTAACTTTTGATAGATAGGACTTAAGGCTGTTTTACTTTATGCAGGTGCTGGTGGGGTTTGTATGATGAGTAACATGTGGAGAGACAAACAACACCCGTCCTTCATCCATTTCATTTCTTCCTTCCTCAGTGCAAATTCATTCCGCCTTAACTTCGTTCCTGTTGCCCCTGTAATTGCCTTATTTGCTGGTCTCCTATGTCTGAATGGTTTGTTACTCAAAGATGCAAAATTTTATTTGTAGGATTTCATTTTCAACTGCGGGGGGCTGTCAGTAGCATTTGTTTTTATGACAAATTGGGACTGCAACAACGTCTACCCCTTCTTTAGCAGGTAGCCTGGCCCCTGCAGCTATTTGAGTCTTCTCTTCTCTCTTTGATTTCTTTTTTATGCAGAGTACAGAAGCTGAAGGAGCAGTTTGGAAATCTGTATATCGTTGTCACGCTCCCAAGCAGGGAGCAAAATGATTCATTTGTTCGCTCTTACTTCAAGTGAGTTGTGGAACATTTTCTATACTGAATTATTCATAATGTGGCTTGGTGTGGATGTGAGAAACTTGAATATTTTTGGGGTTCTGGTGAAGGTATGGTATGGAGCTTGGAAGGCCGACATTTGTTCCAGTTAAAGATTTAGAGATGGGATTCGAGAAGATTGTGAACATAGCTCATTCTCGTGGCGGTAACAAGCTTTTCTCTGGAGTTCATTTAGAGAAATGCTCTCCTTTAACTTTTACTTACAAGTGTGCCAACAACCATTTATGATTCAGTATGCAAGCAGCAGGATGCCATTTCGAAGTTGAAGGTTGAGGTCTGTGGTTGAGCTTCTCTTCTATCTTTTACTTATTCATTTCCTTTCAAAAAGCACCTGATATGTGATGTCTTGTTTGTAAAGAGGGAGAGGTCGGTGCAGGGGATGGATGCCTTTCTCAGAGTTGTCACCTCCATACCTGACATCGATAACCATGATGCACACACGGTAATTCAATTTTACTGTTACCCAATTACCCTGTCTATATGTTGAAGTGTTAATTTCTTTGAATACATGCTTCTGTGTTAGCTGACTATATAGGGTAACTGAGGTAATCTTGAGAAGACTAAGTTCCTATCTTCCCTTTCTGACTGTACACATGGCACAGAAGCAAGATCAGGAACCAGCAAGTGGTTTGTCTAACCCAGGAGATCCCCTTGGTCAAGGATTATCCTGTTAATATACATACCCATCTTAATATATCAAATTTATCAGGACAGTCGACAAAAATATGATGATTCGTCTATAATCATCCAAAAGAAAAAAAATGGTTAACAGCCCATAGAGTCAGACTAGATGTTTATGGTTATGCAGCTGAGTTGATTTTGACCCAGATAAACTCCTAGCAATGTTGATCCAGTCCTTCCGTGTGGTATGACACTGTACGCATGACGTGCTTGTAGGCAAGATGGACTTCCTGTTGGTTATAATAAATACAACACATCCCAGCCTTTTCAAGCATACCTTAGTTATTTACTTACACTAATTTGTTAATGATATGCTTCTTTCTTTTGGATGATTCTCTAATTTCATGATATCCTTGTATTAGGAGGCTTTTTTGATTTTGTAACTGAGTTGATCAAAATAAGTGGTGAGCAGTGGGCATTTCAGTTATACATCCTCTTTTCTTTTTTCCCAGCTTAATCAAGCTATTGGTTCTATTGAAGCAATATCCAAAGCATCAAAGGAGAATATTTTAGAAAACACAGACCTTTCAGCAGACAAGGCAGAGGTGATTACAAGGTTTTTCAGAGATCCGGAATATTATCTCAGCCCCAAAATCAATTAGCCAAGCAATAGTTTTGAACTTGTCATCTGAGATGGACTCAATTGTAGAGGTGCTCTCTTTGACTTGACATTGTTCATCTTTGACATTTATCCCTCATATAGGTTGCTTGGTCAGTGTTTGATGATGGAAGTTATTCATTGATATTGCATCTTACAGAGCATCTCTATTTCCGAAGCCCGAGCTAATTCTCAATCTTGTAGTCCTTGTCATGCAAATATGACTTTAGTGTTCTCTGGCATCTTAGCCTTAAGATCCTTCCTGCTAGTTTTTAGTTCGACAGACTTTTGGGTAATCTTCTGCCATTTCTTTTCAAGTAGGGATTTCAATTAATCCAGTTGCTTCTCATGTAATTGGTTCCGAAAAAATTTGAGATACCTGTTGAATGAACTGTAAGAACGATAGTCTGCCAGTGGCGAAATGATCCACACTGCAGGACGATGTGCCCATGAGATGGTCACTGGTCAGACTCATACATATCTACAGAGAAGCTAGAAAGATGGAAACATATGGTACACAAATTCCTGCAATGTTCCATGTTTTACCATCCTAAACATGAGGTTCAAGATGTTCTAGGTTAAACTTGTACAACTTGGAAGGTATATGGAAGAACCCAAAAGAGAAGATGATGCAACCTGAATTCGATTGGAATTCAATTTTTTTCTTCTTTTCTTTTCTATGTTTTTATTTTTAAATCTCTTTTGGGGTTGGGAGGGTGAGGGGTTCAGAATTCATGTGCGAATGAAAGTGATATTGAGCAAACATGTGTAAGTGTTATTGAGGTTGTAATGTTCCTTGAACTAACACTTCATGTATTATGTCAGCACATTTAATTTTTTTTAAGACCTGAATTTGAGTAACATTATGTTAACATATTTAAGGTTTTTAACACCCTTTGAAACCATTATCAAAAAAATTAAAAAAAAAATCTTTTGATACCCTAAGGATTTCCTTAATAGACATTGCCAGATTTGTAGCCACTGACTTACAGTGTAGCTGTTGTTTTGTGACTATTTCTTTGAATTTCAATTTCATAATTTTCATTTACGTTATAAATCCAGGGCCAAGGATCATTCTTATTTTCAACAGGAATATGATTTAAATAAAATGTAAATCCTTTTCCTACTGGCATCCAAAACGTTTATCTTAACTGAGGTATTTCCTACCCTCTCTTGAAGTCTTTAAGAACCAACCTGAGATTCTCAATCCAAATCAAATCTATGCCGAATTGACTTAGCTCTAATTTGGGTGGGTCTGGCTAAATCATGTCGAACTTGGTTCATAATCATAATATTACATACAGCAAAAACATATAAATTGAGCTTTATAAGAATTGAAATTAATTATTTCAAGAAAGAATTGAACTAAAAGTCTTGTCACATTCAAAGTAATTATCTCTCTAATAACACAAACACACAAGCATGTGTCTTTGGGCTCGGAGTGCTTGACCCAGCCAAAATGTCAGGTTGGGTTGGCCCAAGTTGCACCCCTAGAAAATTGGGGCGACGCTTTTCTATGCTTGGCATGCTTGGCGTAGAAAACACCTAGGTCAAGGGGCAGCCACATCAGTGTCAGAAGTGATTTACACTCACCCCCAAAAAGTGAAAATCA
>JAOXJP010231279.1:0-10654 GCA_025762735.1 Platanus orientalis | reverse complement strand
GGTGTTTGTGTATAGGTTTTAGGCTAGGCTTAAGGGGTGTTTGGACACATGTTTTATGTTAGGTTCAAGGAGTACTTAGTCACAAGGTTTTGGTTAGGCGGGTTATGCTCACACCAAAATGAGGAAGGATTAAGGAGATGGTCCAACGAAAACCTTAGAGAAAAATCGAGGGTCTAGAGTACCAAATTAGGAAAAAATAGGGATGACCTAAAAAGGGAAGGTTATCTAACCACCTTGGTTTCTTAGGATGCCTAAAGTCAATGCTAAAGTTAGTGCTACCCATTGAAAGAAACCGCTGGACCCTGAGCCAAAATTAGGTGCTAACACAAAATATACACAACAAGTATCATGAACATCTACTATCGTTAAAGTCCTGTATGCGTTTGTAGTGTAACATGTGCTCCAAAACAAGATGCCTACAGAACTTTAACGACAATAAAGGATCCTGAATGGATGGAAACCATTATCTGATTTTTTTCTAGAATCAAGAAATTGATTCTATAGATTTTTCATTTTATAGAGTTAATCCTTAATTAGAGGAACATTTGGCTACATTCAATCTAGAATCCATTTTTTTTTAATATTCTAAAACAGAATGTTGTTTGGCAACAACCTATAAAAAATGCATTTTTTTTTTCCAGATTGACACAATAATTTGACATGTTATTGAATATATATAACAAATATTTTATAAAAAAAATGCATAATTATCTTTTAGCTCAAGTCCAACATAATCACAAAAGTCTAACTATAAAAGAGAGAGAAAGAGAGTATAGGGTATTTATAACCTTTGGTGGTTGTTGAGTCCTTGTAGAGGTTGGTTGGCCAGTCATTCATGAGTACTGGGTAATCAAATGGGGTCTTCTTTTATGCTACATACTAAACACCTCTCGTCTTTACCCCTCCTTGAAAGTTGATATTCCAGTGTTCCAAACACTTTTACGTAACTCCAAAAATGAATTCCGTCGAGCGGATGCATATAGTGATGCTCCCATTCATGGCTCAAGGACATCTCATACCTTTCTTGGCACTTGCCAGGCAAATAGAGCATCAGACTGGCTACGCCATCACCATTGTCAACACTACTCTCAACATCCAATATCTCCGATCGGCCATCTCTTCCGAAACAACCACCAACACTACAATACGCCTCGCCGAGCTCCATTTCTGCAGCTCCAACCATGGTCTACCACCAGATTCTGAAAACACCGACACCTTGCCTGACCGTCTTATCATCAACCTCCTCCATGCCTCCCAATCTCTCCAACCTTCCTTCCACCGCCTCCTCTCCAACATCACCGACCAAGACGGTAGGCCTCCTCTCTGCATTATCTCCGACGTCTTCTTTGGATGGGCAGTCGACGTCGCCAAAAGCCTTGGAACACTCAATATTGCTTTTAGTACCTGTGGGGCCTATGGCACGGCCGCCTACATCTCTTTGTGGCTCAACCTCCCACACCGCTCTACGGACGCCGATGAGTTCCCTCTGCCAGGCTTCCCAGAGACGTGCAGGTTCTATCGCTCTCAACTTCCTCCTCATTTGCGAGCTGCTGATGGAACTGATGCTTACTCTACTATTTTTCGTAGACTCATATCTCTTTCTCTTCGCTCAAATGGTTTGTTGTGTAATACCGTTGAGGAGTTGGAGCCTTTGGGATTGGGAGTGCTGAGAAAAATTACGGGACTCCCAGTTTGGGCTATTGGTCCTCTACTTCCTCCTGCCTTGTTCACCCTTTCATCATCATCATATATTTGCGCGAATATATCCAACCTACGAGCCGGAAAAGAATCCGGAATTACTCCTATGAATTGCGTCGAATGGCTTAATCTTCATCCACCAAATTCGGTTCTATACATCTCATTCGGTTCCCAAAACACAATCACTGCTTCCCAAATGATTGAACTTGCTATGGGTGTGGAGGCGAGCGGGAAGCGTTTCATTTGGGTTGTGAGGCCTCCTGTTGGGTTTGATATAAAAGGTGAATTGAGAGCGGAATGGTTGCCAGAAGGGTTCGAAGAACGAGTAACACAGACTAAACAGGGTCTAGTGGTGCGCGAATGGGCACCACAGTTGGAGATTCTCTCGCACAAGTCAACTAGAGCGTTTCTCAGTCATTGTGGGTGGAATTCGGTGTTGGAGAGCTTGAGCCTAGGTGTGCCCATCATAGGGTGGCCGTTGGCAGCAGAGCAAGCATATAATTCAAAGATGATGGAGGAGATGGGTGTGTGTGTGGAACTTGCGAGGGGAACTGAGAGTACGATTATCCGGGGAGAGGTGGAGAGGGTTATTAAAATTGTGATGGGTAAGGAAGGGAAGGGAGTCGAGATGAAGAAGAAAGCTATTGTCATTGCAGAGAAGGTGGCAGCCGCTGTGACAGGAGTACTGGGTAATCAAATGGGGTCTTCTATCAAGGCACTTGATGATTTTCTTGACACAGTTCAGTCAAAGTGAGAAAAAATTGCATTTGGGTGAACCGACAGCATGCTAAATGTTTATATGTTATGTAGAATCTGAAACACATTTTCATGCGATTGCAGAAAGAAATAGTCCGCGGGGCGGTGAATAGACTCAATTTGTTTTTTAGAAGTAGTACTAGTCCACTAGTTTGAGATTTTATCAGTAAAATTTATTTCTGATTTAGAGTCTTGAAGTTTCTTTTGTTGAATCATTTGGGTTTTGAACCAATCAAAGAAAGGAATATCTCTACCTTCTTTCTCCATTTATTTATGTGAGAGATATCTTAAATTAGCAGCTTGTTGATAGAGGTTGAAAATATAAAAGTTGCAGTGAAGACAGAAAAGGGTATGTATGTCATATGTTGTTCATTAATTAGAGTGCATATGGGATATGGCTAACGAAGGCCCCCCCTGTGATGCAAAATCGGTGGTCGACGAGAGCAAATCCTCTTCAACAAGCTTAAAATGCATTAACTGGAAACTGCCGTCGAAGTAGGACATGTATACAAAATTGAAAGCATTCAATAATACTTATCAGCCATCATAGTTTTAAAATTGTCTTTTTAAAAAACTCAGCGAAGAAATCTAGGTGAAACGCCTAGAAAGCATTCAACAATACTTATCGCTCTTGCATTCTTAATCATTGGCCATTGTGTTTATGCTTGCATGCTTTCTTCTTTCATTTAATTATATGCTAGGAGAACCTTGTTTCCATTGTCAAGATGAATTATGGCACAACTAATTTCTTAATTTCTTTGATAGCAACAGCGATGCATCACACCGATCTCTTCACCAGGTAAATGACAATTCTTTGGAAAAATAATGAACAAATTAAGAAATACTCCGCAACTCTTATCCAAACAGCATCAACATCTTATCTCCTCTTTCTAACCCATCGTTACTGGGGTGATATCCTCTGATTACGCTGGCGCTGGAGCCACCATTCATGGGCATGTGGTGTCAGGTACTGACAGCTCATACACTTTTGTCAGTACATGACGCCATACAGTGCCCCATGAATGGTAGTGACAGCACATACACTTTTGTCACCGCATCGTTATTGGGGTGACATCCTCTACGACCTGAATATTTATGTCAGGGCTGGACAGCCCATCATGACTACCTATTTCCTTCCGTAGAACACAAGAAATAGGGGTGGCAATTTGTGTTGGCCGGTCGGGTTTGTGTTGTGTTAAGAAAAGGGTATACGGCTATAAGGTTTAACCCGACCTGATTAATGACCCAAAACACGTTTACAGTCATTCCTAAACCGTTCATGGGTTATGTGGTAATTCGTGTTGGCAAATCATATTTGTCTCGTGTCAAGTTAAGGTTATATGACTACATGTGTCAACTACCCCAATCTGACCCATTTATTTATCATGTCAAAATGGTTGACCCATTTGACCCTAAACTCATTTACAATCAACCCTAACCCCCGCTTATTTATTTATTTCGAGTTGGGTTCCTCTCGGGTTCACCGAAATTGCCACCTCTACATGAAAAAGGATTACCAAAAAAAATTAAAAAAAAATGAACAATTACTGAAAATGTGTTTCAGATTCATACATACCAGATAATCATAAAAATTTAATTTCCATTCACCTAAATAAAATTTACTTTTCACTTCGACAAAGCAATCTCAAGAAAATCATGACGTGCCTTAATAGAAGACCCAAATTGCCTTACCACTTCTCTCACTATGGCTCTTACCTTCTCTGCAATGCAAATAGCTTTCCTCTTCATCTCTTCTCCCTTTCCTTCCTTACCCGTCACCAATTTAATAACCTTCTCCACCTCTTCCCAAACGATCCTACTCTCCGCTCCCCTCGCCAGTTCCACACACACCCATCTCCACCATCATCTTTGAATTATATGCTTGCTCTGATGCCAATGGCCACCCTATAATGGGGGCTGGGAGGTGTTGAAAAATGCAGACAAATAAAAGCTTTTATTAGAATTAATGATCCTGATGTTATCATCATCCAAGAAACTAAAAAGGTTGCCATTTGTCATCGTCTTTTGAGAAGCATTACTAGTGCGAGGCTTAATGACTGGTCTTTCCTTCCTTCCGTGGGTGCCTCGGGTGGCATTCTAATTGCTTGGGATTCTCTTGTTCCGTCAAAAGCAGACTGTTTTTCTAGTCTCTCTTCTCTCTTTATTGTTGGATTGGCTTCTTTCTAGTGTTTATGGTCCAACCTCTACCTCCTCTCGTCAAGCCTTCTAGGATGAGCTCCACTCCATCCACTTTCATTGGCCAGGTAACTAGGTTATTGGTGGTGACTTTAATGCCACTAGATCCCCTTTAGAAAAAAGCTTACGTGGTCGTACTACTCAAACAATGCGAGATTTTAATTCCTTCATCTCCTCCTCTAGGTTTAGAGATTCGTCCCTTCTCAACAGTCGCTTTACATGGACGGACAGATGACAGACAAGATCCTATTCTCTGCTGGCTAGACAGATTATTGGTTTCTTCGGAATGGGAGGATTTATTTCCTCACTTCTTTCAAGATGTTCATGTTTGTCTCACTTCTGATCATTGGCCTATTATCCTCAATACCTCAGCTCATTCTTATGGGCTAAAGCCTTTTTGGTTCGAGAACATGTGGACCCTTCACCTGGATTTTCATTCCAAGATTGATAGCTGGTGGAATGAATGCTCTGCTCTTGGAAGAGATGGTCTTAGTTTTTGCCAAAGACTTAAATTTATTAAGAGGAAGCTCATTGGTTGGAATAAATCTTCCTTTGGCAATTTGAAATAAAAAAAAATGGAAAACTCTTAATGCTATCTCAAACCTTGACATGCTTTATTCTGTCGACTTGGGCCTTTTCGATCATATGCAAGCCTCCCAAGCTTCCCTTATGGCCGAACTAGACTCTACTCTTAGATATGAGGAGGTTTTTTGGAAGCAAAAATCTAAATACAAATGGATTAAAGAGGGAGACGACAACACCAAATTCTTTCATAGATTCGCCAATGGGCGTAAACAGAAGAATCTAATTACCAAGCTTGTCCTTGAGGGTAATGATGTTTCTAACTTTGAGGAGATCACGTTTGCTTTTTCTAACTATTATGAAAAGACTTTTCCTTGTGATCCCTCTCCTCATCCTTGAATTGAGAACCTCTTTGACCCCTCTCTTCCCCTTGAGATGGCTCTTTCCCATGAAGTGCCATTTACCGGAGAGGAAATAAGAGCAGCTATCTTCTCTATGGACAAAGACAAGTCCCCGGGCCCTAATGGATTCTCTATGGCTTTTTATCAATCTTGTTGGGATCTCCTTAAAGATGATATTCTCAATGTCTTCAATACTTTTCACGGTAACGGAGTAATTTATAAAGGGGCTTAAGCCACTTTCATTGCTCTTATCCCTAAATGCAATGGTGCCTTCCAGCTCTTTGACTATAGACCCATAAGTCTTATCGGTAGCCTATACAAGATCATTGCAAAAGTTCTCTCTATCAGGCTCAGGAACATCATGAAGTTAGTGGTATCTAATTCCCAAAGTGCTTTCATTCAGGGTAGGCAAATTACTGATGGTATTCTTGTGGCGAATGAATGTGTTGATTCCCTAAAAAAGTCAAGAGCCTCGAGTCTTATCTGTAAGCTTGATCTCGAAAAAGCTTTTGATAAAGTAGATTGGGCCTTTCTTGAATGGGTCCTTTGCAAAAAAGGTTTTGGGGATAAGTTGATAATGTGGATGATGGGTTGTGTAACTCACCCTCGTGGCCTTAGACAAGGGGATCCTCTTTCACCTTTTCTTTTCTCCCTAGTGGTTGACTCCCTTAGTGCCCTCCTCTCGCACGCCGTCTGCACTAATATTGTTGAGGGTTTCCAGATTCCGGCTTCTAATCTCACTATTTCTCAACTTCAATTCACAGATGACACACTTATTTTCTCCAACCCCTCACCTCAAGATATTAGAAACCTCAAGAACACCCTCCAAATTTTTGAAGTCATCTCAGGGTTCAATGTGAACTTGTGAAAATCCAGCATTGCAGGTATTCATGTGGACAACATCCACCTCTTGGCTGACATTCTTGGTTGTAAAGTTGAAGCGTGGCCGCTTAAGTACCTTGACCTCCCTTTAGCAGGTCAGCCTCACTTGGCCTCTTTTTGGGATCCTGTGATTGAAAATGTAGAAAAAGGCTAGCTTCTTGGAAGAAGAATAATATTTCTTTTGGGGGGGGGTGGAGAATTACACTTATAATAGCAGCTCTTGCTAACAACCCAATCTAATACATGTCAGTCTTCTCTATCCCATCCAAGGTGGCTAAGAAAATTGAATAATTGCAAAGGAACTCATCTTTTGAACTGGAGCACTTTTTGCAAACCTAGAGAAGAGGGTAGTATTGGGGTCGGGAATCTTGTCTTGAAAAATCAATCACTCCTTGGCAAATGGATCTGGTGTTTCACTTTGGAATCTGATAGTCTTTGGCACTCTGTGATCCTTAACAAATATGGATCGCTCCATAATGGTCTTGACACTAACCCTGTCACCCACCATAGGTCTTATGTTCTTTGGAAGCGTATCATTGCTACTTGCCACCTTATGTACCCCATTCTTTTTTTGCTCATTGGCAATGGACATCGCATCAGTTTCTGGAATGATGTGTGGCATGAGGACCCTACTCTTTCTTCCCGTTTACCTAGACTTTTCCTCATTGCTACTCATAAAAACGCCTTTATCTCTGACATCCTTTCAAACTCTCCTTCTGGCCTTTCTTAGAACCTTATTTTCTTTAGGGTCCTTAGACCGTTTAAGAGCGATCTTTTCTCTTCTCTCAAAGAGAATCTAGAGCTCTTTCGCCTCTCTCCTTTCTCCCCTGATAGATACTCATGGTCCTTAGATCCCTCGGGCTCCTTTAGCTCTAAATATCTTTTTCATCTTATTTCCTCTTCCCAGCCTACTCTCCGTTTCCCCCATAAGCCCATTTGGCATTGCATCTCCCCCCTAGGGTCTGTGCCTTTATTTGGATTGCTTCTTATAGTAAGATGTATACCTTGGACATTCTCCAAAAGAGGCGGCCATATATGGTCCTCTCCCCTCACATTTGTGTCCTTTGCTTTGTGGTTGGTGAATGTGGGGCCCATCTGCTCCTCCATTGCCCTTTTTCTAGAAAAAATTGGGACCATTTCCTTTCTTCTATTCACCTTTCTTGGGTCATGTCCTGTAGTCTCTCGGATCTCCTTATCCAATGGCATCCTCCCTTCTCCTCTCCCAAATGTAAACTCTTTTGGCTTGCTTTACTCCATAGTACCTGTTGGGGCATTTGAAAGGAGCGAAACCGCATAATTTTTGAAGACACGGCAAAGCCCTCCCTTGAGATCATTGAAAGCATCACCTTCGAGGTGGCTTCTTGGACCATGGCTTCCCCTGAGTTCAAAGGTTTTTCTTTTATTGATATTTCTAAGGACTTTTACTCTTGTATTTTCATGGACCCTTTCACTTGTTAGTTTTCTTGTATAGCTTTATGCTCCCCCTCTTATCTTTTGGCTCCTCTTGAGCCTTTTGTTTTTGCTTTAATATATGCTTTATTCATAAAAAAATAAAATAATGGGCACACCTAAGCTCAAGCTCTCCAACACCGAATTCCAACCATAGTAGCTAAGAAACGCTCCTGTTGACTTGTGTGAGAGAATCTCCAACTGCGGTGCCCATCTATGCACCACGAGACCCTATCTACTCAGTCACTCTTTTTTCAAACCCATCTAGCAACCACTCCACTCTAATCTCACCTGTTTTATTGAGCCCAACAGGAGGCTTTACGACCCAAATGAAAGGCTTCCCGCTCACCTTGACGCCCACAACTAGTTCCATCATTTGGGAAACATGATTGTGTTATCTTAATACTGTTATTTCAATATTCTATATATGTGCACAACACTATAAAATAATAAAATAATGAAATCAAATAAAAGAAAATACTTACTTGACTTGGATGATTATACCTTCACTTAACTAGATCAAGGCTAGTGTTTAACACTATGTCCTTAAGACAGATTTGTCCCTCGCACTGGTACTAATGGTCAATTCAGACGAGTCTGCCTCCTAGGATATAATGATCTTCACACACAGTCGCAAATTGTATGTCTGGCAAACCAATTTGTGATGTACTTTTCTCTTACACTAACATTGACATGGATGCATCATGAGACACTAAACCCTTGACCGAACAGCAGTGCCCCTTGGGGCCCAAACTTATGTTCAACATTAGTTTATATGAACACACATAAATTTTTGGGCTAGTCCATGTGGGACTATTCAAATTTCACACTTTTACCAGTTTAACCAGTGATCAACTAGGAACTTTTGGGGACAATTTCTCATTCACCTATTGATGGTTTTAAGCATTAAACCATATAGAGTTGTTCTCCTCATTAAGGTTAACACAAACCCATGTGGACCCACCTTAAAAGACATGTGGGTCCCACTTTTATTTTGGTTCAAATATAGCCACGCTATCAGATTTTGCACAGAAAATCTGGATGTTTTCAAAACCGTATCCAACAGATTGTACTACGGGAGCCAAATGAGATGTACAAAACTGAAGTTGGTGGATGAAGATTTAGCCATTCTATGCAATTATCAGGAGCAACTTCGGGTTCCTTTCCGGCACGTAAGTAGGATATGTTTGAGAAAATTGATGATGATGATGATGATGAAACGGTAAACAAGGCTGGAGGAAGTAGAGGACCAACAACTCAAACTGGGAGTCCCGCAATTTTTTTTAGTACCCCCAAACCCAAAGGTTTCAACTCCTCAACGGTATTACACAACAAACCATATGATCCAAGAGAAAGAGATACGAATCTACGGAAAATACTAGAGTAAACATCAGTTCCATCGGCAGCTCACAAATGAGGAGGGAGTTGAGAGCGATAGAACCTACACATCTCGGGGAAGCCTGGCAGAGTGAACTCATCGGTCGGTAAAGGGATGTGGGAGGTTGAACCACAAAGAGATGTAGGCGGCCGTGCTATAGGCCCCACAGGTACTAAATGCAATATTGAGTGTTCCAAGGCTCTTGGCGACGTCGACTGCCCATCTAAAGAAAACGTCGGAGAAGATGCAGAGAGGAGACCTATCGTCATGCTTGGTGATTTTGGAGACAAGGTGGTGGAAGGAAGGTTGGAGAGATTGGGAGGCATAGAGAAGGTCGATGATATGATGGGGGGGGAAGGTGTCGGTGTTTTCAGAGTGTGGTGGTAGGCCATGGTGGGAGCTGGAGAAGGGGAGTTGGGCAAGGCGGATTGTAGTGTTGGAGGAGATGGCCTAGATCGGAGGTATTGGATTTTGAGAGGAGTGTTGACGATGGTGATGATGTAGCCTACCCGGCGCTCTATTTGCCTGGCAAGTGCCAAGAAAGGAATGATATGGCCTTGTGCCAGGAATGGGAGCATCACTATATGCATTTGCTCACCACCAGTAGTCATCGTTTGTGGTGCTGTTGTTTGACTGATGAGCTCCACCGAGGTTCAATTCTATCTCAATGATCTTTTATTTTCTTTTGACCAAAAATTAAAATAAAAATAAAAAACCATAGGAGAAGCTTAATTTATATTTCAGAAATTATGGATCTGGCCTACGGGGCTACCAAAATAACAAATAAACAAATAACAAAAACAATGAGGATTGTAATCTTTGATTCCGTGTGTGGAAACAACAAACAAAATGGAATCACTTTTTCCCCTCCCTTTTTATTAAAATATTTTATTTTATTTTGTTATTTAATTTGCTAAGAAAATATTGGATTAATTACAGAAAACTCCCTGAGCTATCTAACAACACATGGGGAGAATGATTCTGTTTTGAGACAGACCTCTCAACGTGTGCCATTGATTGACACATGATGTGTTTTTGAATTTCATGTCTTTTATTGATCACCTACTTTTTCAACTGAACACTTTTTGGGACCCTTTTACCCCCCCCAAAAAAATAACACATGTCTGTTTATAATTCACCATATACACAACAGAGGCATTTTTATCACAGAATACCCTTACAACACATAAGATGTTTTAAGATGACAAAACTACCCCACTAAAGACAAAATTGTAGCTAACAATTTTATCTCTCTGTCTCTCTAACCTGTGCAAGACGTTTGTGTGCGCAATCACTGCTAGGCGTAGAGCCAGGATACATTAGGGGTTGACACATCAGTGCCAAAAAAGTAACTTCCACCTTTTTGGGATAC
>JAOXJP010231278.1:0-10654 GCA_025762735.1 Platanus orientalis | reverse complement strand
AGCGGAATGGCGGAACAGGATTCATGTAGCCGACCCCAAATAGTTGGGATAAGGCTGTTTGTTGTTGTTGTTGTTCAATCTATATTCTTCTAAACTCAATTTTTGTTATTTCATTGTCTATTTTATGGCTACTTGAAATTCTAAACTTTGAATTCTTGATTTATTTGCTTATCACTTATACTCTAATAATTATTTGAACCTCTTAGGAGTTGGGATATCCTACATCAAATTTTGGTATCTTCTTTTTTGTGCAACATCACGGCTCCTTTTAGTAAGAGGGGAAAACTTATTTGGAGATACAATCCCATTGCTATCATTTAGTCCATTTGGGACGAGCGGAACTATAGGAATTTCCAAGATAAAAGACTGGAAAGTCGGCATGTGATCCAAATTATCTCTATTAGAATTGCTTACTAGGCATCTGAGATGGATATGTTTTGAGGTTTCTCTATCGATTCCCTTACCAGTGATCTTCCTATGATCGTTACCACTGCTCCCTTAATTATGGAATCATTTCATTCTTAGAAACCTCCCTCTGGTTTGGATATAAAGCTTTATTTCGATGGGTGTTTTTTGGGAAATCTAGGCCCAGCTGATTTTGGTGGTTTGATATCAGATGCTTCAAGATCCTGCCACTTGGCTAATTGGGTTCTATGAGTATTGAGGATGCCATTTCAGTGAAGACAAAGGCACTTCTACATGGACTTTGTTTGGTTCATTCCATGGGCTATCATCATCATGTGATAGTGGAGGGACACTTAGCAAATGTTATCAGCTGGTGAAAGGGGGCAAAATGGGCCCGTGGAAGCTCATGCATCTTGTCGAAGAAGCATCATTTCTTTTTTCATCCCGAACATCTCGTTGGTACGGATTCCAAGAGAGACCAACTCAATAGCAGACGGTTTGGCTAAAAAGGGGGTTCATAGGGATACCATGTTTATAGGGCGCCTTACAGATGATCCCTCTTCGTAGTTTTTTTGGGGAAATGCCCCTTTTTTCTCTCCCTCTTCTCTGTTCTTTTATATTATGACCTTAAAATCACACCTAAAGGCAAACCTAAATAGGTAGATGGCAGCTTCCCAATTTTGGGATCCAACATCCAAGCAAGGTTGTCAATATCCTTGACATGTCACGTCCTTTTTGGCCTTCCCCCTGTCCCATAGAACCTTCAACTTGCACCATACTGCTCATTCTCAATTCTGCAGTTATTGGTCTTTGTTAGGCATGTCAATGGGTACACATTTACTCGACAACAAGATGGCCTGTCCCCAATTTGTAGGTCTGAATCAACATTTTGGACCCATTCAATAATCACAGTGTTCAGGTTGCAATTACGAATCAGGTCCATGACTGGGTAACAAGCAAATAAGCGAGTACATGAATTTTAAAGAAATTTTAAGGTTAAAACAACTATATTAGTTTATATTTTATATTTTCCCTCTATTTCTGTTTGTTTTCATATTATAAAACTCAACTTTTCATAATCATCTATCTTAAACCTTAGAATATAGGATACCTGGTTACGCACTAGATATTGTGTGGATCGTATCAGAACCATCTATTGCATAGCTGGACCTGAACCTGTTAAGACCCTGACCTGCTGCATATGCTAATAATTTTCCACTCCATTTCTATGAAACCCACCACAAAATCACCATAGTCAAAGGAAAAATTCCAGCCATAACTTCCACAATGTATATAATTTTGGCTAATTGTACACCTTTTAGCAAAGAGAAATAAATTAACATTGTGGTAAAATATCTCTGTAACACCCATCATAAGTAAAGCTGTCAAGTTTGTCTAATTTGTACACATCCAAAGAAAGGTTATATAACATGGCATACCTGAAAGGCCTTGCTGTGCAGCTTCACCATCATCATTAGATCATGTATTTAGATAAAATCATACAAATGATCATTTATACCTCAAAGAATTCATGGGTCATGGTGAGCAATCGGAAGATCCTTATTTTCCATTGAAAATTGCATGAAAGATTGAAATTAAATGTGGTGTGCTTTAATGCCCCAACCACCTCTCACAACTGAGCTTAACATGCTGCTCAAATGTCACCTTTCTCATATAGCGTTAATGTTGTATACCAACTATGTATTTCATCACTACTACACTGTTCTCTTCAGAATTCAGTGTATTCTGAATAGCCACTGTGTAATACCTCAACAGAGCCTCTCCTTTGTCATAACTTTATTGCCTGTATTATGCATTAGTTAAGTGAATTGAATTTTCAATTGGTTTAGTGCAAATTGGGTACATGACGTCCCTGCTTCTCCAAGGGCATTGAAATTCAGTTGAATTGAAACGTTAAACCAGAATCTGTCAAGGAACAGCTTCAAAACAATGAACATGCTTTCCTGAATTTGCGTGTTCAAAATGTCTGCTGAAGAGACTGTTTAGTCCTCTCCTTCTCCAATGGGCAAAGAAGTCTCAGACACTCTTCAGTGTGAAATAAATGACATCAGAGCTAATGACAAAACATGATTCTTTGATGACGGCTCCTACTTTATAAGGGTGCATAAGTTGCATAAAATACCCATGTTTGATGTTCGTGAGGAGGCTAACAAGTTCGTATACTCTTTGAGGTCAGGGAAGAATTAGAGCACTGTGGTTATGTTCAAATAGTAAAGTAACATAAAAAAAATGAACATTATTCACCAAAGAGAAAAAGAAATACAGAAACTTCAATTAGATAAATACCCATATTTTTTTCACCATATTTATCAAAAAAACAGAATTAAACTTGAAATCGACATATTTCATCCTTTCCTCATCAACAACCATCAGTTAAAACCAAAGAATCCAAAAAGAAACTTAATATCAACAAAATTACGCAAAGATAGAAACAAATTAAACAAAAACACTAGCTCATACATAGTTTCCCTAAAAAACCAATCATCATCTACATCGACAAACAGACGAGACAGAAGCAATTCCATTTTCAAATACACCACACATAAAGCCTACAAACCAGATCTAAACATATAAAAAAAATAAAAGAGCAAAGAAACCTAATTCCATAAAACAAAATTCGAGAAACGAAAAACAGATAAAATATACCTTGGAAGGGATGCAACCGACGTTCAGGCAAGTCCCGCCGAGAGCTCCTCGCTTCTCAATACAGGTGGTTTTGAGCCCCAACTGAGCGGCCTTAATGGCGGCGACATAGCCGCCAGGGCCACCGCCGATGACGACGACGTCGTTCTCTTCGGATCCCGACGAAGAGAAGCTTCTAGAGAAAGAAGATAATGAGGGAGAATACCTGAAAACGTCGGAGGAGTTGCAGAGATTCCTGGAGAGAAAGAGAACCTTTCGCCTAGCGAAGCTCGCCGCCATGGCCATCCCTTCAACGAACTCCGATTTTGGCCCGGTTGCTGTTGTTCTACCGGTCTAAAAGCTACGGCTGTTTTGACGAAAGGAGAAGAGGAGAGGGGGCTTTAAGCCATCCAACACGTGTCCTGTTGTGATGGGTTACGCAGCATCTTTGCTTTACCAAAAAAATCATAGCTCCAGGAAAATGAGTTTACCAAACCGCACTAAGAATTAGGTGAGAACGAATCTTGTGAGAACTGTGACAACGGCATCAGAGTTTGGACACATCAGCGTAGAAAAGTGATAAGTGGTCCCAAAAAGTGAAAATCACTTCTCGGTACTGATGCGTCAGTCCCTCTGGTGCTGTTTTCACGGTTCTCACGAGATTCGTCTGCACATAATCCAAGCCCGGCCGAGTCTGGATCTGCTACGGATGGTCACGCAGAAAAGATGCTACGTAAGGTCCCTTTTTTTTTTTTTTTTTTTTTTTTTTGTGTGTTGGTGTAAGCCACCACAAATGACGGGGGCTTATCTGTTTGGGCTGATATCCTCTACTCCACCCCCTTTGTGTGGCCATTGAGTGGCTCACAAGGGGGTGGAGCAGAGGATTTCAGGCCTCTTTAAAGACTATTATATAACGTGATTACTATATGAAAGGATCGGTTTATGAACGCTTCCCTTAACAAACGCTCATCACTGCTCCTTGGCAGGGGTGGACACATCAGTGTTGAAAAGTGATTTTCACTTTTTTGAGGGGTGCATATTCACTTTTTGGCTCTAATTTGCCCACCGCCTGACAAAGAGCAGTGGTTAGCATTCGTTAAGGTAATCATTTTTATCCATTCACCTATACGAAGGGAGCGACAAATCAACTAAATTAATAAAAAATAAAGAAGTATTTTACAACTTTTACTTATCTAAAAGCCATCATTAGAAATAAATAAATAATTTTAAATTAACATCTATATTGATTTTACTTTGTTTTTCATTTTTTAACTAAGAAACACAAATTATGGGATTTTTCCTTAGAACTCTTTTTTAAGTTGTTAGGCACCCCACCCCAAGTAGAGCAAGAATTCATTGGCCGTGATTGACATTGGGTATCTTTACATATGATGATTTCTCTATAAATTCTTAAGTTGTCTACAATTATCAAATAAGTATTAAACCCTAAAACTAAGGAATGTGAGACTGATTCAACATTTGAAGCAACCTTTATTTTATCTAAAAGATTCTATGTTTTACATCTCTTGAAAATGAAAAGAAAAGGAATAATCAAATAAGATGAGGGAACTTGAAATAAAAAAAGAAAGAAAGGAGAGTCAATGATATTAGTTTTCTTCATTTAAAATAAGAATATAAAATTATTACAGGATATTATCTTAATTAAACCAATTTTATTATAAGATATATTAAAACATTAATTAATTCTTGTCAGATATTATTTTTTTTTAAATATTATATTTTTTGAATGACATTGACAACACTATCCCTTGTTTAAGGGGTTTTAGAAGAGTTTGGGCTTGCTTTGAATCATTAATTAACTTGATAACCTATGAAAACATATTTTTTTTGGATAAGCAAGTAATTGTATTGATCAAAAGAGATTACTTGTGTATATATGTACATTGGTTAGCATCACCTCTAATAGAATCTAAGAAATTACAAGGGAATTCATAAGGAAGTAAAACAATTTCATCATCCCCAACGATCAAAGATGCCAAAATATCTGGCGGTTTATTGGCTCTCTCCAAATGTGTTGAAGTTCAAAGGAGTCTAGATTATCAAGGGCCAATCTAATATGCCCAGCACTAACCAAAGTCTTCCAAGGAGCTGGAGTTCTTTGAGAAAGAATCTCTACTGCTAACTTGGAGTCTATGGTAATGTACAACGTCCTCTTGTTCCTAGACATAGCAAGCTACAGCAAACATCTCAATCCACAAAAATATTTCTATTGGAGGTGGTACCCACATAAGTGACAATTGGATTGCCTGCCGAGTCCCAAATAATTCCACCATAGCTATCCCTTAGATCTGTTAAGGAGTCATCACAAGAGAAAGACCAGCATGGTATGGGAGGTTTAGGCCAACAAGAGTTCCTACTACCAATTTGTTTGAATCTCGGTTCAAGCTGCCATTGTGCAATGATGTGTCTCGTTGTAGAGTTGTCTTCAAAATGAAGCTGCAAATCTTTGAATTTCATTTGTACCTCCAAGGTTATGGTACTAATAATACCTGATAGTTGTCCTAAATCTTCTTTGATTTCTCTCCCGCCAAATGTGATTTATAGTCCCCGTGAAGACTAGGGAATCCGGCTTGTAATGCTTCATTTTGAAGAATTCCTTCCAGTCCCCAAGCATGGTTCCATTTACCCCCGAAGAAAAAAAACACAAGAGCAAAGGTTCCAACAGCATTAGAAAAAAAAAAAAAAAGGAGGAAAGGATCTTTTACTCCTAAATTTATCTATCCCCTTGTGTCCCTACACGCAAAGGGTGGGGTGTATAGAATTAAAACTGCAAAAACGATTTTAAAATGAAAAGCAGATATACGAAAAAAAAAAAAAAAAAAGGGTGTATTGGGTTAACACCATTAAAAAAAATGTGTTTGATGTAACAGTATGTCAACTATAATTTGTGGTGATTCTATGTCGGATTTTGATGGATGGCTATTGAGTTTTTTGGATAATTTATTTCTTTTGATTTATAATCACCCATTTTGGATTATTAATACAACTCTTATAGGAAAAAATAAAAAAAAAAAAAGAAAAAGAAAAACAACAACAACAAATACAACATACTGTGAAGGAGAAGGAAATGGAAGGCCATCTTTTGGCTTTGGAGGAGTTCCTTTCTAGTCATATCGTGGGGGGTTTGAGAGGAAAGGAGTGTAAGGGTCTTAAAAGAGATTTTACACCATTCTCATTGTCATTGAAAATATTAAAACTAAGGATTTCATAGGACTGCTATGTCTAAAGAATTCAAAGGGCTTTCATTGAAATTTGCATTGGATTTTATCTAATAATAAAAATAATGACAACAACAACAATCAATCAACAGAGAACGCATTCCTTTGTCTCATCATTAGGGCCGAAATTCTTCCCAAAATTTCACTTCTATCTGATTGATATATGTCCTTTAAGGAAAATCTACCACAGTCTCAGAAGTGCAACCCATCATCTACCATTAGAATCCAAAGAATTGCATCATTCATCACTGCACAACAGTATATTGTCACATGATCTTATGGTAGACATGGAATCTCTTTCTGTCAAAACCAAGTACCCTTGGCTTATCCACTCTAGCATCTATCTGAAGTTTTTGTTTTTTACCAATCCTTAGAGACATTGGTGTTTCTTGAAACATGCCTCCTTACTCTCATTATTTCCAAGATTTCTCAACGAAATATGATCTCTTTGGATCTTTCATATGGACTCAATAGGTCCATAAGGGAAGGTATTCTTTGAATATGATCTACACAAGATTTATGACTCAGTATCCATTAAATATCCAATCAATTCCTCTTAGTCAAACCTTAGAGGATTGCTACTTTAGCATAATCTATTTGTAGATATTCTTCATTTTCCACATCTAATATGGAGCTTCCAAATTAGAAGAGCACTCACAAGGCATCATTTTCCTTAAAACACACAATTCTAAACTCTTCACATAGACCATCATGTCTCGATGTGGATTACCATTCAACTACAACTCCTAAGTAGTATAAGGGCTAAAATCTAGTCAAATTTTTCCAAGACAGAATTAACTAGTTCATAATACTCATGTTCTCTAAGATCTTAGGATCTCATATACAGAGCATTCGAATTATCAAAGTTTGGCCTTGTTCTTTTGAGATTAGAAAGTAGTCTTATCTCAACCATGTACTTTTCATTGTGTCCCAAGTCACTATCACAAGACTTATATCAGCTAGACACATCAAATCCCTAGTCAATGAACACAAAATTACTAGTCAACTTTATCAGACTTGAATTCTAATAGATTCAATCATTACTTAAAGAGTATCTAAGACAGACACAGTCCTGATGCCAATGCATTTAGGACCTCCTATAGGAGTACTAGCCTCTTAGGAATCTTTATAGCTCAAAAGAGCCTTAACTAGCGGCTTAGATATAGAGGTACCAAGGGTGACATGTTCATCATCACACCCCCACTAACTAGTAGTTTGTATTAACATATGTCATATATTCCAATCTTGATCCCAGATCAATTGTCACAATCGTCGTGTCTTATTCAACGTGCCCTAACTCACATTGTTGTATTTTTCAAGACGACAAACACAAGTTAATCCAAATTAACTTGCATAATCATAAGGTTGTAATGATCCAACTACATCATGAGTTGTTTTCATACAATTTTTCATGTGTTCTGCATTTCCAATTGATGAGATAAGTCATGGTTGGACTTTCCACCTCAAGGCACCTAAGGGCCTTAACATGGTTCTAATACTTATCTACGTCTATCACATATTCCCTATATAATTCACCTTGAAGTCTTATGACTTACCTTGACATTGTGCATCATAACCGTAGTTGACCAACATTGGGCATCCTGATGCATTACAATGAACCATTATCTAACTAAGTACACAATCTTTGACATCTCCTTGTGTCCTATCATGTCACTTTTCTTTTGAAACATTACTTAGTTCTGATGACTCACTTAAGTCATGCTCTGTCCTAGACTTACCATCCTAATACAGCTCACAACGTATCAAATGATACTCAGTAAACATAATTGTAGGTGTCAAAGATTTCAGCTTCGCTAAGAATATAAATCTTCATCTTCTACTTTATGCAAAAATTGTTTAGTCATGAAAAATGCCTTAGTCGCAAACTGTTACAAAACAATTCATTTGCGGACTGTAGTTCATTCGCAAGAACATCTCATTCGCATAGACATTTTTAGTTTCAAGTTGCTCTTAGTTGAGACTATTAGGTTAGTCACGAGTCACTTCATTCGGAAGAAGTAACATACTCGCAAATATGGGTCCAATTGCATTATCAGTTGCAAGACCTTTCATTCACGGTGACATCTTATTACGACTAATAGTCTATTTGGGAGAACTACCATTTTGGAATTTTCATTCACGAACATGGTCTAGTCACTAAACTCCCTCATTCGCAAACAACACTTTAGTCGTGAATGCCACTCATTCGTAGAAGCATTTTCACTCACGAAAAACTTGACTCCATACTTCAATTTTCTCAACCTTTTTTTAACACAGGAGTGGACATATTCCTCAAATTGTTGGATTCTAGCACGAATTCATGATGTCATAAACCACATGCAAGAGCTACCAAGTTTATTAAACTCATTCACTTAATATGGTGGATTTTAGAGTCTTTAGGTTAAGGCTGAGCCATCGGGTCTCATAGACTGCCTATATATCCCTTTAAAAGAGAATAGAGTCATATTTAGTTCTACCAAACCGATCCGAGGCATAGAGGTGTTATTATTGTTTTTCTTGAGGATAGTCGATGCCTTCCACTTTATGTGCAAGGGACCATGAGCAAAGCTAATCCCGGGATACAATCATGTCCGTACCAAGTCATGTCTCTCAATAAAGTGCACTCCCTAGAAAGACCACAATACCTCCTATACAAATTTATTTCTCTTTATGGTCGGGTGTCCAACAACAAGTGACAACTTGTCCAAATTTTATCAAAATTTTGGCAGAGGTTCCCCTTGGGGAGTTGAACATCATAAGTCAAAACTGAGACACGAAGACAAAGACAATGTTAACACCTTAAACTTAATATTTGTTCCCAAATGAACCATTGATCCCATGCAGGATTTGAGCCCAGAGATTCAAGTTGTTTTCTCTTACAAGGGTAGCGAATCCAAGTATTTAATGAACCCTAGGTCCAAGGACAAAAAGAGAAAGAGATAAAGAAAATTAGAGAAATTTGGGTTGCCGTTTAGCTGGACTCCCATTGCTCCATGGCCTTATTTTTCCTTTTCTTCTCCTCTTCTTCCTCCTCCTTTCTTCCTTGTCTGGCTCCCATTAATTTCCTTCATTGTCTTCCACCAAATAGGTTTCAAACCTATCTTTTGGGCATTTTATAATGGGTCTCACCCATCTAAATACATGTTCATATTTGGGTGGACATCAATCAGCTTTTCCATTCGTAACTGGGTCTTTCCAAGACTAATTTATAGGCCCATATGGGTTAGCTTGCAATACCGCGGTCCTTAGCCCAACTCAGATTCAGTCACAAACCCAAGTCAGTCACCAAGACTATCCTATTATGGACCATTTAGTCGCGACTAACTTGGATTTCATGAGAACCCATTGTGAAGTGCAAAGTGTGCCTCAAGCACCCTTGCACCCAAGCCCTTACCCGCACCTGTGTTCGTGTAGGCAAGGTGTGTGCACCTTACGGTGCAGTTGCTACTCGATAGAAAGTGGTCTCTCAGAATACACAAGGTATGGGAGTGTCTTATCTTATAAGGTAAAAGTTTTCTCCCTTCCCCAACCGATGTGGGACTAATTGAAAACATGAAAATTTTTAAAACATCATACTTGAAAACGGTAAATAGGGTGTTCGTAAAACCTTGAAAAATCATTCCATTTTCAATAAGCTTGATAGAAGAAAGTAAGAGAAGTGAACAGAATCTTAGCTTGGGGAATGTTTGTCCATAATTACAATCTAGATGACCAGGGTTTTTTCTCTCATTTAGATCTCTAGAACTTGAAGGATAGAGCTCCCTTGAATTTTAGAAACTTTAGTACGTTGAGGCTTAGACAACAAGGGATCACGTGACTGAAACGATTCTCTCAATTATGTAAAATCTTGACTATAAATCAAGTAAGCCTATAAAAAATGGAGCAATTCTGGTAGACCAGGTTGATGGGAATCCAAGCCCAAACCTAATAATTGAGTATTCAACCTTTATCATGGCCCAACCCAAGCCCAACCTAAGTCTATTTTCTTGATTGTAGCCCGATCACAGTCGGGTCATGTTGATTCCTGTTGGGTTAAGCTAGATCGGGGTTGCTTGGAGTACAATTTGATATTACCTACAAGTACGAGGGGCAATAAGCCGAGCTAGGCTAGCTTAGAGCAGATGAGTCAAGCTTGAGCGATTTGAGCTTGTTTCCTAGACAAGTTTGAACCGAGCTTCACTAAAAAGCTTGGTTTGGTTAAACATGGGTGAATGTATACACATGTAATCCCGTGTATGTAGGATTGTAAAGGAGGAAGTAGTTAAAAATTGGAGAGGATGTAGTTTTTGATAGAGGAAGAGATGTGGGTTAGAAGAAATAGGGATTAAGAATTTAAGATGTGAGAGAAAAAAAGAAGGGATAGGAGA
>JAOXJP010231277.1:0-10654 GCA_025762735.1 Platanus orientalis | reverse complement strand
TTGATCATGTCATAGAAGAGGGCAGTCATGGCCCGTTGATATGTTGCCCCTGCATTCTTGAGACCGAAGGGCATTACTTTGTAATAGAATGAGTCCTAAGGGGTTGTAAAAACAGTCTTCTCATAGTCTTCTACTGACATCTTGATCTGATTGTAGCCTAAGAACCCATCTATGAAGGACATCATCTCGTGTCTGGCCGTACTATCAATGAACACATCAGTATGGGGTAAAGGGAAGTCATCTTTGGGATTGGCTTTGTTTAGGTCTCTGTAATCTATGCACATTCGAACTTTTCCCTCCTTCTTGGGTACTGGGATGATGTTGGCTAACCATTGGGATATTGGACAAACAAAAGGAAGCCTACGTCTAATTGCTTTTGGATTTCTTCTTTGAGGGCTAGGGACCATTCTGGTTGTAGACACCTAGGCTTTTGCTTAATGGGATGAATATCCAAGTTAGTGGGAAGCTTATGAGTGATAAGGTCTGTGTCTAGACCAAACATGTCTACATAGGTTAATGAAAAGATGTCTATGTATTCTCAAAGTAAGTTTCATAGGGCATGCCCCAGATCTGAAGTGCTGGGGGTCCCAATTTTATGACTCTAGGCATGGTTTCTAACGCAAGATTAATCTCTTGGAGGTCATCTACTATTAGAAGATTTCGGTTCTCTTGGCGTTCAAAGGCCTTGATAACCTCTTTTAGCATCATTTCATCATCATTCCATTCTTATTGTTCCTATTTTTGAAAGAAAAGCTTTTAGTGTTGATTGACATGAAAAAGGAGATTTAATACCCGAGAAGACCAATTGGACTTGGAATCAGACTCCAAGTTGCCTACATACCCAATGTTTGTGTTGATCACAAACTTAGGAAAGCTTGTTCAATTAGGATTAAGTCATGCGTAGTTTTGGTCTCAAAGGTGGACCAAATTTATATTTTTTTTTGAAAAACAACTGAGCTTGAAGTTACTTCTCTGGTTGCTTACATACTTGACTTTTAGCATAAGTGCTTTTGGAAACATTGATCTGTTAGGATCAAGCTGCACGTAATTCTTTAATTACAAGGGTACAAAAAGCAAAAAGATTTTTTCCAAAAATGACTGGGCTTGAAGTTGTGTCTTAGGTTGCCTACGTACCCCTTACAGGTGCACTGGTCAAATGCTTTTGACAATTATGAGTTGGTGGGAATCAAATCTTACATAGTTCTTATACAAAAAGGGTGAAAAGAAAAATTAAACGCTTTTGAAAATCATGAACTGGAATAGAGAAGAGTTAGCTCTTCTTGGCCTTTTTTCTTGATCAATCAATCAATCCATCACCTGATCCTTGTCTTCTATTACAGATGAGTTGGCGTGTCTAATATGATCTATGGCTTCCACCAATACCCATGATTCTGGCATGGTGACCTAGTTAGGGTCAAGCTCATCTAAGTCTAATTCTCCACTCAAAATTACTGATTAGAGTGATTCTTTGACATCAACGGGGAGTAAGAGTAGACTAAGAGGGGCTAGGTTGTCTTCCCTATGTTCTAAGGTGTTTGGGGTTGAACATTCCCCTACCTTAGGGACAAACGGCGTAGAGTTGGTCATGTGGGTATGAGGAGTAGCCTCAAGATGGTAGGTAGGATGTTGACTAATATTTGGAGGTGGAATTGTGATTGGTTTTATTGGTAAATGCTTTGTGCTGGGCTTGGATGGCACTGATTGAGCTAGTAGTTTAGTTGACAAGGTAGTACTGATCTTGGAGAGTTCAAAAGCTTACATAAAATGTAGTGTGGCCTTGCGGCTGGCTTTCTTCTTCTTCTTCTTCTTGAACTGATGCTTGAGGAGAGGTTTAAACCCTAAGCCCACCTTGTATGACACTCTGATAGCCTTGAGGGGGTTCTTTCTTCATTGAGAATGCTTGCCTAGGCACTTGTTTGGATCAAACTTCATTTTAGCCATCATGTTGAATTTTGGCAGAAGTATTTCAGCCTTCATTTTCAGCTTTACTGCCTTTTTCTCTATGTGTACAACCTCAAACTGATATGAGGTGAATGTGTTCAGGGTTTGCAGATTCTACACTCCTAATATCTTTTAGCCTATCATTATGATGACATCTGTATTTGCCAACACTGTAATAACCTCGTCATTGATGATGAACATGACTTTCTAGTGGATAGTGGATGGGATGGCACCCGCCTGATGAATCCATGGTCTTCCCAACAACATTGTGAAGGAGGATGGTATGCTCAGTATTTGAAACTGAATTTAGAACATTCTCCCTTCTATCACTAGGGGAATGAACACTTCTCCTTGGCCACGACTTATGTCATAGGGGTTGTATTTCACATAGTCTAGGGGAACTCCCAATGTATCCAATGTGTCCTTAGTACAAATATTCAAAGTAGATCCATTGTCTACCAAGATGAGGGGAATACACATGTTTGAGTGACATGCCATGATGCAGATGGCTTTATTGTGTACTATGTCACCCTTGGGGATTTCATCCTCTGAGAATGTGATGACTTGTGGCATTGATACCCTGGCCACCATATTTTTTAACTTGTCTAGAGTGATCGAGGTATCTAGAAAGGACTTTTTGAATATGCTCAGGAATCTCTTTATGTGTTGCTCTAATGTTAACAAAAGGTCTAAGATTGAGACCTGTGCTGGTGTCTTGGATAACTGCTTGATCAAGAATAGGTGAGACTTTCAAATAGCTGCCTTAAAAATCTCATTCTCTTTCTTTTCCTCTACCTCTCTAATTTGCTTTTGTGCTTCTGCCTCTACTTCCGCTTCTATCATTTTCTCTTTCCCTTTACCCTCGAGATGCAGATATGTGACTGGCTTAGAGACTCTGCCTGACCGGGTGATGAAAGTTGTGAGCTCTTCTAACTCATATTTTGACAGTCCAGGATTTGCGACTTCCCCAACTAGGTAGCCCAAAGGGACTCGGCTAAGCAAATATTGGATTGTGGTAGATGGAGGAATGTTGATGACTTAATAAGGGGATGAAAGGTCAGTAAGTTGATCATATAATGAGGGTGGTGGGATGATATAGGGTGATGAGAAAGGGTCATAAGTTACTGAACCTTCCCTATATATATTGATGACAGGGGGGAGAACTGTGATTTGGCTATTTGAGGTCGTGTCCCACATGTTTGTGAGTAGGTTCTCATATTTAGGAGGGGGAATGGGCCTGGAGAAGCACCCATTTATGGTGGACACATGGTTAATGTTGGGTAGAAAAATAACCTTCTTGGGCTCTGAGATTTTGGTAATAAAGCTAGATGGATTGAATTGGGTGCTGGTGATACCTATCAAATTGATCCCTTTTAGTGGCTTACAGTCAGGGAGTGGATTTTGGATGATGTTGGAATTTCATGGGGGATTGGTGGGTGTAGGGTCAAATGATACTTTACCCTCGTCGATCAGGTCTTGAATGTCATGTTTTAAATGGAACACCTGGTGAGAGTGTGCCCTGGAGTCTGGTGATATTCACAATGTTCCCCTTGGTTGTAGTGGTAGGGCAGAGGGTAAGGTGGAGGTCTTAGATCAATCAGCTGCAACAACCTTTTCTTGATGAGATACTCCATGATGTATTTGTAGGATTAGGGCAGAGGAGTGAACTTTATTTTCTTTTTTCTTCTCTGGGCACACATAGGTATCTAGATTGGTAAAACTGCTGTGTTTGAGGATGAATGATATTCATGGCTGTAGGGTAGCTCTGAGTCAACTATGGTAGAGGCAGAACATGACTGTTGTTCTGGCTAGGCCAGGGACCTTAATGATTTGCATAAGGTTTGCTTCTGGCTGGGTGATGACTTCCTTCTTTGGAGTGCTTCTGGTGGAACTGGCTGGGGTAAGAGGTGCATCTAGTACCAAGCCTGCTTTGATGGCCAACTCTGCCTTTACGGCTTTGTTGACAACCTCAACGAAATTGTTTTGTGACGTGGTTAGGATCATCATCTAGCACATATGACCCAATGTCCTCATGAAGGTTGATATCATGTCCTCCTCAGACATAGGGTGTTTTAGGTTAGAGGTCTTCAATCTCCACCTGTAGACAAAATCCCTGATACTTTCTCTTGAGGTAGGCCTCAGTCCTTCAATCTCTTCTCGGGTTGGGAGCAACTAAAGATTAAATCGGTAATGATTAAGGAATGACCATGTCAGGGCCCTCTAGGTACTGATATTGCTCTTCTCTTGGCTTGCCAACCATTTCCCTACATTCTTCTCTAGGCTCTGGCCAAACATCTAGACTAGGATCCGCTCATCATCTCCCCACTGGAACATATCATTGCAATACATGCGGAGATACATCCTGGGGCAAGTGGTACCATTATACTTCTCAATATTTGGCATTTGGAAGTTTGGTGGTAGCACACCCGTGGGGTGGATGCAAAGATTTTCAAATTCCATAGAGATGGGGAATTGTCCCCCCTTCATTAGTTTCAATTATACTGTGAGCTTAGCTATCTGTGCACTAGTTTCATCCTTCTCCTTTCCTTTTTTGCTTGATGTCAAGGGCCCATACTACTCTTCGATGTTCAAGATGATCTGGTGCTCTGGTCGCATGTATGTAGTTATGGGTCAGAGCAGGGCCATGACATAGGTGAAGCCTTACGTGTACGATGAGCCATGTGGCAAATTTTGCTCAGTAGTGATAGGAGGTTGTAGCTCGAATATTGTGCTCTGACCACGAGGTCCTCTTGCTTCATTAAATATTTGAACATCAGCTTCTTGAACTCAGTGAGGGTAGGAATTAGAGGCTGCTTACTAGTGCTGGGTTGGCTAAAAGATGGTGAAGAGGTTTGGGGTGATGAAGAGGATTGACCAGCCTTTGAGGTGGATGTCCACCCATACTAGGACATGAAATTGCCCATTAATCGCTTAACTCCTGATTTAAATCCATCAGAGGGAGTGTCTTCAAAACTGGTTCTAACAGGAGGTGGATTTCCCATTGATACCTCTGGGAGGGTAAGAGGTGTAGTGCTTGTGGTAGGAGGAGGTGATGACTTGTTGGCCATAGCCGTACTGTGTTGTGCCTTCTTTCACTTTTGCAGTCAAGTCTCTAGGGGAGCAATTATAGCTTGCTTAACTGAGTTGGAAGAAAAGAATGATTTATTGTTAAGATTCATTCTTTACATTCATTCATAATTGATAGCTAAGTGCTTTACAAGTGCATATGTCATACAGGTGAATTCATGTCATTTAACCAACTATATGATTTTTGGAAACAAAACTTTGTACATTATATATATATTGGAAAATGATTACAAAAGGAAGGGGTACTTACTCCAATACATCAAAAAGGTATCATAAATTGAAAATCTAAAGATCAGGCACCGCTAGAAGTGGTGGAGGTGGCACTGGTTCATAACCCAAGGAGAAGATCTGTTCTCTTAGCTTGTGAACCCATGATTGTATCCATTGATCCTACATAAAATTCATGCTATTGCTACGCATCATCTCAAGTCCCAAATCTTCATGGGAAGTCCTATTATCGTTGAGCTCGCTCTTCAAAGAGTGAATGAGCTCTACTTGAGTTTCATTCCAATACTGGGTAGACTCAAGTGAGACCTCGGCCTTTGTACGCAAACGTATCTTAGCTTCTAAGATAGCCTTGGTTTGGGCATGTGAAGCTAGCTTGGCTAAATCTGTCAGTGCTTGCTCGTACTTTGCTTGAGTGTGAGAAGGCTCTATATGTGATGATAATGTTGATTTGGTGCACTGTCTCTTATTCGAAGAGGTAGATGCTGATGGTGTAACAGGTTGTAGAGGAGGCTTATGCAGAAGCCAATGCTCATATGCTAATGTCATGGCCTATGTCTTTATGGATACTAGTTGTGGATGTCTTGAGACTCCAGTGTGAGAGCTATCCCATAGAGCGGCTAATGTAGACCGTGTATGATTGGATGTATGATGATCAAGTTTGCATATGTCTTCAAAGACCATAGGAAATTTGAAGAATTCTTGCCCAAGTGCCAATTGCCAAAGAGCATATATGGGTACATAGGGAGTGCTCTGGTGGACTCCCATGGTAACCATGTATGTGTGGTCTTGGGTAGCAAGGAGTGGGTAGCACACTTTGTGCCACATGACATGCCAAATAATTTGTTCAGGAAGTATGGCAGCTAGTAGCTTCTGATAAGCTAATGTAGTTACCCTGTTTGGCAAAGGTTAGTTTTGACATGAATCTGTGCTAGAGCTAGATCTTGTGACATAGAAGCCGAAAAAGATGTAAGGACAAACATATGTTCTTGTAACCAAGCTTGTAAGAAAGCTGGACAACCATATAGTTGATGTTTGGGATGTCGGGCACAATGTGAGAGACTAGAAATGGTCTCTGAGATGATCACATGTGTGAGTGTCTTTTTCTATAGATGCTGGTTTAAGACATTAAGTAAGACTCCATTGATGTGATGGTAGCTATGTGATAATAGAAGCTATCCTAAGACAAATAAAAGTGAATGCTCTAGACTTGATAGAGTTATCAAAATCGCCAACTTTCTTCTAACCTTTTTCCAATAAAAGATCGAAGAGACAATTCAAATATTCTATTATAGCTTCTTTAGGAAGGGAGGCTTTGGAGATTTCCAATGCATGGAAGCTTTTCAAATAGCTAGACTTGTGAGTTGGAATCATGGCACTGCTGCCAAGATAATGTTTCCAACCTAAAAAGGATTTGAGTTCCTCAATAGTGGGTGTAAGATCTTGTTCTCTGAAGTGGAAAACTATAGATGTTGGGTGCTAGAAGGAAATGGCTGCCTCTAATAGTGGCCAATCCAGATTGACTTGGGCTAAGGTCAATGTTGCCCCTAGCTGACTTTGATTTTTCCATATTTCTCGTTCTTCAGGAGGAAGGGAAATTAGGGTATTCATGAAGTTCGTAGAGGTGGTAGAGTATGCATCCAGTTGTATTGATCTGTGAGCCATGTCTGTAAGCATAAGCATGAACACAGGGTTAGAAATGTCATTTTATAGCTGAAAATAACATTATGCAGAATTTTAAGCCTAACGCCCATTTTTTACCTCAATGTCTGATTTTTAATTGAATTCAAATTAGGCTTTGAGAGAACAATTAGGTGTTGGAACAGTTATAGGTAAAAAATACTTGACGCCTAATTTTTGCGTCAATGCCTAATTTTTAATTGAATTAAAAAATAGGTGTTGGGAGCGCGATCAGGCATTGAAAGTAGTTACAAGTTTAAATGACCCACGGTTGGGTCTATTGTCTTTTTATGCTTCAACTTGCTTTTTTCAGTTACAAACTGTAGGAGAGGTCCCCACAACATTTTCTACTATTCCTTCTCCACTTTTTGACAAAAATTCCTCTTTTTCATCATCAACAATGAGTCAAGGAGGATCAAGTCACCACTTCCCGCTTCTATTGGTGCAAGAGAAGGCTTTATGGAAGAATCTCATGATGGATGAGGTGAGTTTTTGAATTGTTTATGAATTTTCTTTTTACTATTTATGAGTTTTTTATTTGCTTTGAATAATTTGATTTTGATTTGATGTTCTTATTTGTTTTTGCATTTCTCTTTGGATTGCATTGTCTTTTTAGGTTTTAAATCATTTGAATGGAATTAGATTGCTTTAATTTTGATTTAGGAATGATTTAGAATAATTTTTCATAAGTTTTTTTTTTTTTTTTTGTGTGATTTTAGGGTTTTTCATTACCTTAAATTACAAGCATAACGCCTGTTTTTTGTTTATTTTTAAAAAACAAGCATTGGAAAAATCAGGCATTGGCTTGAAAATCAGGCGTTGGCCTAAAAAACAAGCATTGGCCTAAAAAAGCAGGTGTTAGGCCTGAGAGACAGATTTGTTGTTTTGCCATTTTTTGCTACTTTTTTTATTAGTTTTAGATTCTTTTTGTTCCTAAACCTTATTCTAACATATTTTAACATGTTTTACCTTGTAGGCTAGAGGGGGAGTGCAGCAACACTGCTCCTGGTCTGGGGTTTTAGGCTTGTGGGGGAGGATGTGTTCCCAAGTCCAGAACTGAGTGAAGGCTATGGGCATTTGCCATTTCCTAAGTTTGATGGGGATACTAACTACATAGTGCTTTTGGTGGCATTTGCGGAGAGGTAGTCTCCCATTACGCGCACCTTCCACCTTCAAATGGGAGAGATCGGGATGCCCCCGATAGACTTCTTTATGATGATGGGGCTCTCTATGGATGACACACCTCTACCAAGCTCGAAGGATTTTGACCCAGAGTTGGTAGCTCGATGCATAGGGCCGCAGCCCATGATGTACTATAAGGGCACCAAGGGTGTCCTCCCATTTTGGTTCAAAAATGAGTATGTCTGGGCTACCAACCAGAGCTTGCCAGTAGAGATTACGTTCTCCACCTGAGCCTTCCTGATCTACATACTGACTCACTCTATCTTCTGTGGGAAGAGCGATAGAGTTTACTTCCATTTGCTTCCGGCCTTAGAGAACCTAGACCCGGTGGCTACATGGAGTTAGGGTAGGTCCGCCCTCGGGTGGATGTACTCCAATATGAGCAAGATCTCCTCTGGGCAGGGCCCTCATGCTTTTGTGGGGCTGTACTTCTTATGGGATGTAAGGTTCACTTTATTTTCTCTATCTTTTATTCTAATTCATTTCCTTTAATTTGAATTTGGATAGCATATATGACTTGACTCTTTTTTTTTCCGCAGGTGTGGTGTTACGAGCATTTTCCTCCCTTGGGCCCAAAATGGAGAGGTGATGAGGTATTCCACTTACCCTGTGTGGCGAGGTGGAAGGTTGCCCACACCCACCATAAGACTCAGAGATCCATTTCGGGTTTCCAACGTGAGCTAGATCTCCTAACTATTGACTAGGTAATTACACAATGCTTTGGTTAATTCATTTGATTTTATTTTCTTTGGCAAATTATTTTCTAAGTTCTATTGTGTCTTGTGCAGATCAAATGGCACCCGTGGACCCGCTGGGCCTTGGGGGGGAGGATGCCCAAGACTAGACCTCAGCTTAGGGTTGGTCTCACTAGAGGGTTGTATTAGTGGCCCTTGGTGAGGTCACCATATACCTCGGGGAGAGGTGTTGGTGCTAGGTTAGGGGCGGAGTAGAGGAGTTCATGGTCCCGCACTCACCTCCTCGGGTGATTAATACCAAGGGAGTGACTCGTAGAGGGGAGGAGGGCATCGAGGTCTCAAAATATTTGGATTGGGCCAGGGATTATCTAGAGTGGTGGGCCACTCAGACTTGTGGGGCTTTAGGAGGACCCATTGAGCCTTTAGTAAGTGTAGTTTGTTTTATTCTTGTTTTAAAAAAACATTTATTTTTTTTACTTTGTTTCTTTTGAAATTCTTGACAACATTTAACTTGTTTGATTTTAACAGGCAGCTGAGGCACAACCTACAGATGAGCTAGCACCTCTTGTTCGGCGAGGGAGAAAGAGGTGAGTTCCAATGGTAGAGCCTGACTAGATGGGCCTGATCCCTGAGGTGGTGCTTGTGATTGATCACGAGGGTGGGGTCATCGAGGAGCCTTTACCTGAGGCTGAGCTTCCTGAGGGTTGGGTACCTCCTGAGGCGATGACTCAGGTATAGTTTTTTTTTATATTTTGTTTTGAACGTTTAAGTTCAAAATTTGTGCATTTTAATTGATAGTGTTATGTATTTATGCAGGTTTCTAGGGAGGTGTATCTCTGTGCCCTCCAAAAGTTAGCGAGTTGCTTTGCTCTGGTGGGGCAAAAGCATCAGGCCCACCTGACTAGGGTTGCTACCTTGAAGGTGACCTAAGGGATAGCTATAGAGGAGGTAAGATATGAGTTTGTTTGAATTTCTTTTGAGCATTTATTTTAAATAGGTTCTGACACATATCTTATTTTGATGTTTGCAGAGACAGGTCCCCGTTCCAAGGGAGATAAGAGATGTTGTTGAGGACACTGAAATGCCCTCTACTAAGCCTAAGGTAGAGCAACCAAGGGGAGAGCAGATTGGGGGAGAGCGGCCTAAGAGAGAGTAGCCCACAGGAGAGTCTGAGATCAGTGGGGAGCAGACTATGGGAGGGTTTGAGACTGGTGGAGAGCCTGAGGCCGAGGGAGAGTGGATGATGGAGAGCCCGAGATTGGGGGAGAACTTAAGGTGCATACTGCACTGGTACCCAGTAGTGTGGTGACAATAGCTCCTCTACAGGTTGATGATAGTGCTCTTCAGACTGTACCGAGAAGTGTTGTTGTTCCACTCCGTGGTGATGATAGAGTCCGATATGGTGCTGGTCACTCATACTCTAGGAAGAGGCTAAAGCAAAAGGCTAGGAAGGGGACAATAGATTACGTTGGCAGTAGCTCGGATGATTGAATGAGGACTGGACTTCTCTTTTTCTTATTTTCTCTTCTTTATTCATTGAGGGGGTGTAATTAAACATTTTTGGTTGATAGATTGTACATGTTAGCCCTGGATGACTTTAGACATGTTTTTAATTTTTATTTTGTTTACTTGGAGGATGTTTGGACATCAGATTAGTTATACATTTTAGTTGCTTAAGGATGACTTTTATTCATTTTCTTTATTTCTTTCATGGTTTGGTTGATTTTTCACTCTACTTGTGGAATGTCTATGCAATCTATGCTAACGCATTTACATATATTATGCAAAAGGGGTGAGAGATATTCAAATTTAAACAAGAAGGTAAAATCCAGACCTAATTATCT
>JAOXJP010231276.1:0-10654 GCA_025762735.1 Platanus orientalis | reverse complement strand
TCTCTCTCTCTCTCTCTCTCTCTCTCTCTATATATATATATATATATATATATATATATATATATATATATATAGCTGTACCTTCATTCGAGCTTCCTCAAAAATAGGCAACAGAATAAAAACAGGATCAACAGGAGTGGCAGTATACAGTCCTCCATCTGTCACAGCATACACATAGAAAGTAAGGGAAAGAAATACTGATTGTTAACACAGACATATTTGATTATCTTCTTGGTTTAACAACATCTAATGAAAAGATCATTTACATGTATATTATACAAATAGGTGTAGGGTTCATATGTATTAAAGAAAAGGAACTGCATCTGAAAGCACCAAATGGTAGGTAGAATGCTAGGGGTTTGTCAACATGCATAGTTATTTAAAGGGTTTCCTTAGAAACTTATATTATGCATTAAATGATATTTATGAAGCATTACTTGTTCATTAAAGCAAATAAACAATTCAAATATTGTATATAATTTTTATATGACATATTAATATAATAATATACTGTACTGTTATCATAGTATGCTATGATATAAGAAAACGTAAGCCTATGACAGTATATATGCATTTATATATAGGTGTCCATGTGAATGTGACTATGCCCAAATGCATATATGATAGGTCATGAGGCTCATCGAGCCTCAAAAATGAAATTGCACATGCTATTCACAATAATTTAAACACTTACCTTCACAAACATAGTCCCCTAAGAACCAAGATCCATAAGATTGCTTAAACCAGTGAATTTCTTGAAGAGTTTTGTTGATGAAGAAATAACATGCTTGGTTTTCTGTCAAATTGGTGAAAATGAACACTCAAATTAAGCATCTCAGAATGAGCCTATTGGCCATTAGCGTCTAAGCATTTTAAGAGGATCCATCCTGTTCTGAACTCACTTTAATAAACATACATAACATGGAGACACATGAACAGCAGAATAAAGTAATTAAGCACTTTTATCAGACTACCTGACTTTGGATGGCGAAGAGACAACAAACATCCTTCCCCATTTTCAGTTGTAAGTGTAGGGCCAGGTACTGCAATATATTTAAAATAAAACATCAGTGTCAGTGGAATGAAATCAATCTACACAAACATTCCTAGGCCAATAATACCTGCCTATAATCCAAAGTAAATCTATGAATAACATATCTCTGCTATAGCTATTAATGATCATGATTTATTGAGGCCTTTCGAATTTTTAACCCACTCCGAAACCATCAGATTGGCGCAAAAGGGGATTCAATCCAATTCAAGGTCAGGAAAGGATTTTAAGTGGTTCCTAATCTGATGTTTTCAAGAAAAGCCGGATATATATTACTCAAATGCCTAACTCCAAAACTACTAAAGGATCATACTCTTCAAATCACTGTAATCAATAAAACTAACAAAAATGAAAGATCTTTTCAGGGTATCAGGGTACTTTTTACCCAATTTCTTGGACCAGTATAGCAATCCTAACTGCAATTTCAAGTAAATTAGAAGAAGTTTTTTCTTTTTCTTTAAACAAGCTGATACAATCTTCAACATAAATGCATAAATCGCAACATCGTATGTATTGTACTGGGCTTATGAAACCCTAAGTAAAGGGTTCTAGCAGGAGATTAGGGCCGAGAAGTTACCAGGTGCAATGAGAATGCGAGTTTCTTCAACGCCATCCAGCAAAGCCATTTGGATATTTTCTGCAACTATGAGGAAGTGAAGGCTTTTGTCCTTCCTTTGCTGCTCGACTCAGCGGAAGTAGCTCTGATGGCGGGAATGAAAGGAAACGCAAGGTCTGAGTCGCGCGACTCGCTCTATTTAAATCTATGATCGTCCGGATTACACGTGGAAGAGAACCGGGCCCTCTCTTGAGCTCCCTAGGGAGTCTAACTGCTTGGCCAATCACAAGAATGGAAATAGCATCTAATTGATCAATCACCTCTTTTAAGCCACCTTGGGTTGGAACTAGGAAGTACTTTCCCACGCGGACTTGACCCCCGCATCCATTTTTTGCTTAGAGTATCAGCTCCTCTTATTGAACGCTCCTCTCTTTCCCTGTCAGGGGGGCGGGCACATCAGCGTCGACAAGTAATTTTCACTTTTTGGGAGGCACATATCACTTGTCAGCACTGATGTGCCTGCCCCATGACAGGGGCAGAGAGGAGCATTCATTAAGAGGAACGGATACAATCCACTTTCTTCATAGCCTTTGGTGCCCCTGCCCCCTCTCCCCCTAAATTCTCCTACCATGTCCCCTACATGAACGTACATTTTTTTAGGAGAGTGTAAATCACTTATTTAGGGACATTTTATGAGGGCATACCAAATGTTAAGGATCTCTTAACATGCAAAATTTGATTATTTTATTAAAATAAACGAATTGAACTAAGCAGTTCCTTATGACGTTTTATAACTTCAATGACCTAGATGCCCAAAAAATGCTAATAACTTTCCATGATCTAAAAGGTATGTTGGCGGGCTTTTTTTTTTTTTTTTTTCTCTCTACCTTAAATAGACAAGTTCATAATTACCCCAAATTAAGAAGGCTTTAACTCGCCTTTGGAAAGAAATAAATGAAAATCATATTAATAACTGTAACATGATAATTTACTTGATTCGATCAGAGTCATTATTCCTTCTCAAGTGCACTCTTCCTTAACAATAAGCAATTTGATCATAACCCAGATAATTACATACTATAAGCTATCGATTATAGTTATTGAACTACGTTATAGATGTTAAGTTACTTTTACTCTTATTCTTAAATAAGATAAATTTGATTGATTGGTTGAGGATCATTTCTTTCATCTGTTAATACGCAATTTACATCACATTGATCAGTTTCGGTTGTTTTTCTCCATTTTGTTACTTTTTTTTTACGTTGCTAACTTCTGTGTGACCATTAATCATGTCCAATTTGATCATACTATAGACAATTACATACTGTAATCTATCGATTATAGCCATTGAACTACGTTACAGATGCTAAGTTATTTCTACTCTTATTCTTAGATAAGATAAATTTTATTGGTTGGTTAAGGGTCCTTTTTTTTGTCTATTAGTTTGCAATTTATATCACATTCATCAATTACGGTTGTTTTTCTCCAATTTGTTACTTTTTCTTCATGTCACTAGCTTCCCTAGTGACCATTAATCATGTCCAATGGTAATTCCTTCAATTTTTCGATCTTGTTGTTGGCAGTGATAGTGAAGCCTATCGTGTACCTCTTTTCTCATTCCTCGATTAGCCATCTTCTGATGTTTGGATACACATTCGCAATTGTAATGGTGTAAACACGTGTCAATGTTCTACCATGGTTTCCACCTTTCACCTTCCTGCTTTTTCTATTCCACATGTTGCCTCACTATCAACTACATTCAAAATTGGGGGGATACAAACATCACCATTTATTTGGTCATTTTCAAAACAAGGTAAACAAGGTAGTTGGAGATTTTAGTTTATTGGGGCCTTTACAATATTGCCTTTGGACGCTCCTATTCCCGTTAAGCCTTGCTTTGATACCAAAGCTCCAATAAAAGTGGCTTTGATCCACCCCTCAAAGCTCCACACATCACCATTTATTTGGTCATTTTCAAAACAAGGTAAACAAGTAGTAGGAAGATTTTTGTTTATTTGGGCCTCTACAATATTGCCTTTGGAGTTCCTTGCTAAGGCTCATATTCCAGTTAAGCCTTGCTTTGATACCTAACAAAAGTGACTTTGATCCACCCCTCTAAAAGTGGACAGCAAACACTAGGGTTGTAAATAGATCAAATATAGAGCATATGTATACTTAGATCTGTAATGATCCATAAAGATATTCAGATATTCATTGGATATTTTAAACATCTACTAGCAAATCAACCCGTGCATAGCACGGGATGTAATAAAAAATCTATATATGAGAAAAGAAACATAAAAATAAAATAAAAGAGAAAATAAAATAAACATAAGTAAAAAAGTAAAAAGCAAATCAAATGAAAGATGAGCATATTAAAGAAATAAAATAAAACAATTACCATAAGAGAGAAAGATTAGTAAAAAAAACATAAGTTAAAGATCAAAGTTGAAGGGTAGAGATGACAGAAAATAAATGAAATCATAATAAATCTTTATAGATAAATTTAATACACAAATTTCAATTTATTATATCTAAAACCTGTAAAAGTTTTAGGACCAAATCAAAATTGAGGTCAAAGTTCAAGTAATAACATTCATTGCAGTGATTTCCAATAAAGCTAGTGAGATAGTGTTGGATGGACAATTGATGTCGATGAGTAAGAATCTTAACTCAACAATGACTCATCAAATTGGGAAATTAATGAAAATTGGAAAGTCTTATATATTAAACTTCCTCATTTATGACTCCCTATGAAAGTGTCATTTTACATCAATAGGCATAAACAAAAGTCTAAAATTAGAAATTTGTTTTCTTTATTACTGTTTTAAACCCCACGAAATCAGTGACCTAAGTGTTCTCCAAATCCTATTGTATGTTACAATCTTTGATCGACTATGTCAAAGAGGCCCCGACTTGTGTGAGAATCATTTATATGAGAACTGTGAGAGCTCCAATTGAGTATTGACACGTTAGAAGCGCTAACCGTGGGTTTCAAACCACGGTTTTACAATTTGCGGGTCCCACCTGCTCTTCTTCATCTCGACAAAAAGCCCCAAACGACAAAATCAGATCAAAAAAAAAAACCCTAACTTTGTCCCCTGTTCTACCGTTTGAAGCCAGTGGTCCCCCGTTTGCTGTTCACCGTTTGTCATTCGCCAGTTGCCGGTCACCAGTCAGAGGTAAAGGTGAAAAAAAGGGTTTGAAAACCTATTGCTAACTTTGATTTGATATTCTATTTCTTGTCGATTTTCCCCAAAATTTCCTTCAATGACCGACGAAGGATTCCCACAGATTTTAGGTGTTAATCCCGCTCATTCTCACCTTTCATGGTTATGCCCTATCTTAAGTAAACACTCCTACGACCTACCATACCAGCTCATTCAACCATAACACCCAAGCCATCTTTCAATGATTTGCACTATGTTTTCTTGCACTGTGTTTTCCTGAAAAATTTAAATCCATGGGGCACTACTATAATGGCATAGAATCTAGTAGTGTTAGCTGCCATAATATACAGTAACCACATGGACACATTTTATTGGTCCCAACAAATAGTTTCTGCAGTTGATCATGGCTACTATTTAGAGCACATTCAACTATGCAGAGTCTAGTATCTGCCAATAAGTCTATTTATACTGCTGTACAATTGGGAATACTTATCAAATTTGACCAATGACTTCGTGATTTACTTGTAGAAAAAATGAAAACACTATTATCAAATCACAATAAATAATAGGTGATATTTGGATGATTGCACTTACATCAGTTGCTGACATTGTAAAAGGTTAAGTAAGTAGAGCTAATTCGATCTTCCCTAAAATAAAATAAGAAAAAAAATAAAAAGTAAAAAGCAAAGAAAGGAACAGAACCATGAAAGATGAGTGATTTTCAGTTCTGATATTTGCACTAAAATAAGTTGTAGAGTACATTTTCAATGTGATATATTATAATACTCAATATTTTTTTGTAGTTGCATAGGATATGAATAATGCTAAATAGTCATTTATGAATAGTCTTTTATGATCACAATTTCTATTGAATAGTCATTTATGAATAAAGGTCAACCATCCAACAATAAAGTGGTAGGCAACCATTTATGAAATGTAAGGTTTGTTTGAGGAGGTAGTTGAAGCATATGATTGTATAGTCCCATTGCCATTATGAATGCTAAAGCTTTGTAAGAGGCTGTTTAAGGAGGTAGTTAAAGTGAATCAGGTTGTTGTGTTTTGGAAGTGGTGATTTTTCTTTGAAGTGCTTTTATGTAGTATCAATTATTTTATATTTTTTTGTGGGACCGCATTAATGCCTTTGTTTATTCCATCGTCTTTTGGTGCCTTTGTCTGGGACTACATTAATGCCTTTATTTATTTCAAGTAAAAATGATCAACTTAACAAAATGCCATTTTCATTGTTTGACTTGTTAAATTTCCATGATCTTATATAAGTTCTTATCCACTGAAATGTTGTTGTTTGATGCGTTGTTCTATATGTAGATTACTTTATTCTTATCTACAAGAGAAAGATATGCAAGTTCATGATGGAGTGGCTCGTAGGATAGATTTTCAGTCAGCAGACAATGTGCACACCCCAGTAGCACGTCAGAAAGTAAGTTATGGTGAAGGCACTGAAGACACCGATTCACTGCTAAACCTAAGGTTTAAGATAGAAGATGAGGCTTATGATTATTATAAAGAATATGCTGAAAAGTCTGGGTTTGGAATTCGAAAGAGTACTAGTAAGAAAGATGGTAATGGGAATGTGATGAGTAGAAGAATTTGTTGTTCAAGGGCAGGATTTAAAACAGATCGACCAGATGTTAAGGCGAAGTGGCTTTGTGAAGATACAAGAACAGGTTGCACTGCATATATCTATCTCAAATTAGAAGATGATGGTGTATATACCATTACACGACATCAAGCTGACCATAACCACAAGTGTACGCCTAAGAAATCATTTATGTTTAGGTCACAAAGGCATGTATCCATTGCTCAAGCATATCAAGGTGAACTTGCAGATAGTGTGGGGATAACACCTAAGGCAACGTATGATCTTATGTGTGCCGAAGTTGAAGGGTCAGCAAATCTTGGTTTCTTAGCAGTAGATTATAAAAATTATTTGCAATCGAAGTGAATGAGGTCAATGATCATAGGTGATGCAGGAGGTATACTTCAATATCTGGAGAAAATGTTAGCTAATGACCTAGGGTCTATTTACAAAATACAACTTGACCAAGATGACAAAATAACTAACATTTTCTAGGCAGATTCAAAAATGGTGATTGACTACCATGCATTTGGTGATGTAGTATGTTTTGATACGACATTTAGGACAAACGACTATCATCGTCCATTTGCTCCATTTGTTGGAGTTAATCATCATAGACAAACAGTTATATTCGGTGCAGCTTTGATGTATGATGAGACGATTCCCTCATTTGAGTTTGTGTTTAAAGCTTTCATAAGTGCAATGTCTGGTAAAGCGCCAACAACAATTATTACGGACCAAGATAAGGCGATGGCACATGCAATTTCTACAATTCTGCCAAACACTTATCACCGTATTTGCATATGGCATATGCATCAAAATGCTGCGAAGAATCTACGTCATGTTTATAGCGCTCATAAATCATTCCAAGTGGATTTCAACAAATATATATATGAGTATGAAGAGGAAGTTGAGTTTCTTGATGCATGGGAGAGAATGTTAGAAAAGTATAACCTACAGGACAATGGATGACTCAAAACTTTATTTGGAGAAAGAGAAAAGTGGGCTTTGGTATAAGGAATGAATACTTTTTGTGTAGGGATGAAGAACACACAACGAAGTAAATCCTTGAATAGTATAATAAGAACATATCTTGATCGCAATTACAATCTTCTAAGATTTTTCGAGCACTAGGAAAGGGTGGTGGAGGATAGACAAAAGAAAAAAGATGAAACTGACTTTAAAATGACTCAAAGTACTCCAAATTTGAAGTTTAATGGTCATATTTTAGTTGATGCAATGAACAAGTACACGGGTGAGGTGTTTAAATTGTTTCAAATGGAGTACAAAAATGGGATGGATTGCACTGTTGTGGTAAAACATATAGAAGGTACCACCACCACCTATAAAGTCCATTCACCGATACTGATTCGGGATTACATTGTTACATTTGATTTAGTGTTACATACTGTTGAATGTTGTTGCAAAAAATTGAATTCGGTGGGATTTTATGTGGTCACGCATTGAGTGTGTTAAATCGGGTTAATTTGACACAAGTACCAAATAAATACATATTGAGGAGATGGAGCAAAGAAGCTAGGAAACATATTGTAAACAATTTTGTAGTAGCATCTATGGATGAAATTACTACCCCAACTCGTTACAAGAATTTGATGTGTACTAGTGTGAAATTGAGCAATATGGTTGCGAAGAACCAAAAAGCATATGAAATGGCATTGGATGTGATGAATGATTTAACGAAGAAACTTAAAGAAAGTTGTAATGTTGTGTCTCAATGTGAATCACCAAATGACATGGGTGATGAACCAAGAAGTGATTATGACATCCCTGGCATGATAGATGACGGTATAATACTATGTAGTAATGATAGTGCATCAATCCCAAGTCAAGTAATGGGTGTTGGACAAAAAGCGATAGGTTCAGAGGGTGGAAAGAGAAGAAAAAAAGGTACTTTAGAAAAAGCTAGTAAAAAAAAGATTGCAAAAGCAAAAGCCCCTACAAATAGTACAAGAAGATGTCAGTCTACAAATGCATATTTGCCTACTTTGTCTATAGACCAACTTCTTATGAACTAACAAGAACAATAGCTTCAGGTAACTTGTATTCACCCAAATATATGTTTTGTTCATAAGTTATTTATCTTTTATTGTATTAACATATAAATTATTTATTTAGGCATCATTAGTCTTGGGGATGCAACCAGAAATGGTAGAGCTTGTAGAGTATGCACTGCTGCCTACCGCTGCCAATAGTGATGGTACATTATAAAAGATAACAATTTAGTTTATTGAATACTCCTAAATATATTTCAACCAACTATATTGGATAATGTCACCCAAATATATTTTATTTTATTGTGAAACAGGTTTTGCACAAGCAACCATAAGAATGGAGAAACCTCCATGACGACCCTAAATTGGCCATGATTTTTGTTATGTTTTTTGAGGAAAAGGTATAACTTAGACTGTCTTATTTTTCTGATTTTCTAACATGAAAGTTATTCTTTTAAGTTAACCAATAATATCTAGACGTCATGGTATTGATTGCAGGGTGATGGATTACGCAAGGATTATGTTCACATCTTTGAATTAGCGTATTTCTTTAGACAATTTTTTGGGTGACATGTCTAGACCACTTTTTGTAGTGTATGATATAGTGGGTTTTTTTGTGGTTTTTTTGGGAAAAGGTAAAAATCCCTTAATTGTTTTTTTCTTTCTTTTTAATATTTTTTAAGAAAAAACTTGGTCTATAAATTTTATTTTGTAAGACAACATAGTTTGTGACCATACAATCTTTTTCATATGCTATCATGTATTGTGAAAGTATTAATTTTCTGATGCTTTATTTGTTATAAACTTGAAAAGGCAAAGAGAAAGGAAGCTGCATTTATTGTAACATTCACAATTAGTGAGCAAGATTTTGTGGGATGAACCATGAGGCCATTCAATACTTTGGAGGAAAGATTTCTGAGTGGATGGATACAAGTTAGTAGGTGATTCAATACCTTAAGAAGATTCAGTAGGCGATTAATTTTTTTAGTTTTTTTATCCCACATATTAACAGTTGTCATAATTGATTTTAAACTTCTTGAAGGGATGTATCAGATGCCCTTTTCTTTCCATAATTGACATCTTTCTACTTTTTTTTAAAACAACTTTTTCTCCTAACTGTTATCTGCCAGAAGGTGTGGGGAAAACTTCACTTGTTCATCTAATCATCAATGGTTCTCGATTGCTTGACCTCCTCAAAAAGTTGGGTGTACAGTAGGTGTAAAGGTGAGGGTTAATGTTCCTTTACTTTTTTAAGGCATTTATGACTTGTGACAGGAACTCAACCCTTTTATTAAAACTCACTTAGTTTCTGCAATACCATTTGTTATAGATAAATAAACAATTAATCATCTGTAGCTCTAATATGCTTTTGTTTGGCAGGGTGGTCAGGTACTGGTTTAGTTGATGAGAAGGGTTTCAGCCCCAGGCAAGAGATGGTTTTGATGTATCCCACCTTAGAGGAACAGTGCTTCCCTGTAATGTTTCTGACACTAACAAAGTTACCTGGTAAAATCAGGCTTCTTCACTATAAGGAGGAAAATAGCATATCAAGTTACAGATCATTTGATTCCCCGCATTCTCTTTTTTCTTTTTTCTTTTTTCTTTTTTGACAGACAAGTTTTATATGGTATAAAAAAAATAGTTCCATTCATCATAGTTTCCAAACACAACATAAATCTTTTCAGACATCCAAGTTTTACTTCCACATCAAATGGTAAAGATCCTCCACCTGCTCTATTTCTAAGGCAGCCGTCATACAAGAATAGAAGAATTTGGATCCATGAATTGGAGTTGGAGACCACGTAAAGGGTTGTAGTTCATAGAGGAAGATATTGCATATGTTATCTCTAACTAATGCTCACGAGTTAACAAAAACAGTATAATTTTTATGTTAAATACTAATGTAAAATAATATGAACACATGTCAGTGCGAGTTACAAATAAAAATATATAATCAGTTAAAAACAAAGGAATTAAACCAAGAAAAAAAATGTTCTAATTAAGAACAGCAATTTGTGTCCACCAAATTTCCTACACAGAACTTCACAAAGAATATGGAATTCATTCCTTTATTTTTTTAACTAAAATTTTGTTAATGGAAAATGGAGTATCCTTGCTACAAAGATGACTATGTTAAGCACAAGGGAACGATGAGCAAACCTGATTCATTGTAAATGGGAATATCTCTTCTTCCTCTGGACGGGACCCTGATGTCATTCCAACTTTAGCCTCTCTAAGTTGTACCAGATCCTTTGTGGGTGAAGGCTA
>JAOXJP010231275.1:0-10655 GCA_025762735.1 Platanus orientalis | reverse complement strand
GGAGAGAAGAGAGGGGATACCACACCCCAAGAGGAGAGAGAATCCTGGGATACCACACCCACTTCAAGATACGTGTCTTTTTTTCAAATATTCATCTTTAACAGATTTACTTCATACATACAAGGGCCTTTAAATAGGCATTACATTGAGAATAAAAATAAAATAAAATCCTACTATATTCAAGATCTTCTAACTAAAATAAACTTGTCAAATAATAAAAAACTTTCGAAGAAAAAAAAAATCTTGGTTGGCACAATATTTAGATTGTTAGCCAAGTTAATGGGCCCCAACAAAATCTTAAATAATCTCCCAAAATGTTTTCCACAATCTTGGAAATAATATCTCAAAATATTCTCCACAATCTTAGAAAATATTTGAGATATCTTGCAGCTCATATTGTGGGTCTCATAAACTGAGGTGGCAATCCATAAAAAGATAAAAATACCCTTGACAATAAAATCATATTCTACCCCTAGACCTCTAGACAAACATGCCTTATTACATTCAACCCCCTAAGACCTAAAATAATTGCAAAACCCCCCCTTAAAAACATAAAATTAACTCTACACTGCTGGACACTCCACAAAAGACTATCCAGGATCTTCCAACTTCTTCTTTTTGACATTGACATGGTCTGCTCCTGCATCATAAATCCTCTAAAAGGGCTAGATTTTGGCAGCTTTTGTTTTTAAAAAGTCAAGCTTTTAGTAGTTTTGAGTTTAGGAAAGCCTTAGGTAGCAAGTAAGCAAGTAGCTTAGAAGTTTTTAATTTGGTTTATTGTTATTTTCATGACTTTGTGAACCTGTATATAGGGTTGCACATTTTTGTATTGATATGATAGAAATAATAAATTTTATTGTTGGTTTCTTATTCTCCATAAGTGGAACTCCTCTTCTTCAAGTTTGTGGTGCCAAAGCTTGAACCCGATGATGGTTATGTCCAAGAGCTACATCCAGGTACTTATTTTTCTCTTCTCCTTCTCCCTTGTTATTTTCCATCTTATCTACTGGTTTTCACCTTCTCCACTAAAGATTCTTCAAGATTTCACCTACAAGAACCTATCTTGATAAGTTCTTGAATCTATAAAGCAAGAAACTTATCACCCACTACCTTTTCCTTTGTTTTCCATCAGCTAACCTAATTTCTCCCTATTTTATAACCTGTGGCCACTCTCATATCCAATTATCTGTTGTCTTCTTTAAAGAAAATTCAAATCATACCATGGCAAAACCCTGCAGCACCTACAGGAGATCAATGCCTTGCTGTTAGAAGCCTCTTTAACCCTTATAATATCCTGGATATTCTGTTATTTACTTCATAACAGAACTTGTTTGATCTTAACCTGACCAAATATTTTGTGTTAGCCTTAGACATAATCACCCACCTCCCCATTATACACTTCAGTCTGGCTTGATTTATTTATTGATTTGGACTCTTGGACTTGTGTGCTGCGTCACCATCTATATATTACACAGTTCCATGTCCTCCTTACTTGTAAACAAACTTGAAAACACTAAGAGACTATTATTGAATTAAAACTTTAAAAAAAATTCCATTATATTCAGAAACCCTTCTAGTGTTTTGCCATAACTTTCTTAAAACACAACGAATTTGCAAGATCTTTGGCTTGTAGAGAAGGTAGGTGAATAACATTTAAATTGACACCAAAATCAAGCCAAATGGGTAAGTTTTGACTCCCCAAAATGGGAACTAAATAAAAGTAACAAAAATAAGACTATTTTACTTTTCTAAAAAATTAAATAAAATCACTGAAAAATAAATAAGCCCCCAAAAAAATAAACCCATAATACTAAAAATACCCTCGTAAATGAATATTGGATATTCTTGGTGCTGCAAAAAGGTTGCTTGTATGTGGTTGGATATTTGGCATCCCATTGGGGTTCTCAAGCTGATATTTCCCAATAGGATCAGATTTGACGCCATTGCTGATCCCAATCTTTGTGGGGACAAATTCATCCAAAGGCTAATTTTGCCTATTGCATCTTCTCCAGCAATGCCTGATGATGTCATTGTGATGCAGACATCGATGACTAAGTGGGGATCACATGTGCTTTGGTAGGCTCCACACATGGATAACTATGGAGGACACTTTTTGGACATCAAATGGAGACTTTATGTTGCTAGTAGAGTCTTTATTATTACTTATTTTATGTCTTTTACTCTATTATTTACTGTTTTAACCGACTAGGGATATAGGGGTTATTGGCTTGGGGTATACCACTGTGTAAGTTAGAATAGGGCTGGTCAACAGTCCCTTTTAACTTTTAGTCATAGGAAGTCTAATGTTAAAAGTCCAATAGAAATAGGTTTCTAGTTTTAGAAACTTCTAAGTTTCATGTAATTAGAGTCTTTAAATTATGTGGTCGACATGTAATGAGATTATTGCTTAAATGAATAAAAGAAATTTTGCTTTGAAACCACGGTTGGGTGTTCTTTCAAAACCAGAGATTGGTTTTCCCTTGGAGAGAGTCCTTGGGTTTCTTTACCTTGGTGAGAGGCCAAGATCCCCTGTTTTGTAGTGAGATGCTGCAACTCAGGTACTTCTTCTTCTTTTCTTAATTTGGTTTCATTATGTGTTGTGGTTTAATCTTGGGATAGCAATCTCGAATCATTCTTGATCCAAGAAGGAATTCTACTGTTTTCCCTGATTTCTTCCCAGAAATCTTGAAATTCCTGTAAGTTTCTTGCTGTTTAAATCTAAACCAAGCCGTGAACCTGCAAGAAAACTGTTCTGCAGAGCTTCTAGGGTCTGTTGGAAAGCTGAGGCAGCATCTGGGTTCATCTCAGAACTGTACAACCCTCAGAAAACAGAAACCCACCCTTCCTTGAATTTTCAGGTGGTTCTGCAAGGGGTATTCTGAGTCCTAATCCTTGTGACCCCACCTAAGATCCCCCCCCCCCTTCTCCCCCCCAGAATGACCCCAACCTGTAGATACATAAAACCCTGTTTCCTTTTCTCTGCAGAATTGTTTTCCACTAATCTAATACCTGTGAGTACCCTAGCCCCTTCCCGAAGCCCTGCAGACCTTTTTCTTTAAACCCTCTCTGTAGTCATCTTGGTAACCCCTGATTTTAACCTCAGATATGTATCTGTAAACCCCTATACCTGCAGCTGATTAGAAACCCAGCAACCCCAGTCTTTGGGGTGGGTTCTGCAAAACCTCCCTGCAAGACCTGGACCTGATAATACATCTTCTGCAGCCTTCTTCATAAAGCCCATTGCTAGTATATAGTCTACCTTCTTTATTTCCTACTGCCAACCCATTTTCCCTCAATCCCTTGTACTGTAGTTAACCAGAACCCCGTTAAAAACACTGCTGCAGAACTTATGTTGAGGAAATCTTTTATCTGTTGATACTTCAAAACCCTCTATTCTTGCTGCTGTACCCTTTTCCCATAAACCCTGCCTGTGAATAAACCCAACCTGATCACAGATCTTTCCCTTGTTAACCCAGATCTGTAAGACCCCTAAACAGACCCAAATATTCCATTTTCTGTGTCAATCCCTGCAGGTATTAATATATATAAATCCCTTTCATTCTATACATCTATGGGATCTGTTTTATGGATTTATACATGCTGTTCAGTGATCTGAGATAAAATCTGGGTGTTGTGTTGCAGGGAAGCTTGGTACAAGGTAAGAAGCTCCCTTCCTACGAAGCTCGTTTGGGAAGCTAAGTCTATTCCGCTTCCCCAAGTAGTGGGAAGCGCGCTTCCCAAACATGGAAAGCTTGATGAAACAAGTGAAAGCTATTTAGCGAAACGAGTGGAAGCCTTTGGAGAAGTGAGTAGAAACATCTGGAGAATTGACTGAGAAGCCATCCAAGAAATAATATTGTATTTTAATTAATGGAAATGCTTCTCGCTTTCACATCGCTTCCCGCTTTCGCCTCTCGCTCTGGTAACTATGGTTTGAACCTTGTGGGTATAACTAGGTGCCTTAAGTTTTCTGTTACTGTCCTTATAGCTGATTTCATACCACCTTAAAAATTTATGCAGAATATTCCAAAGAACCTCAAGTAATTGCCCAAAATTTAAAGTGCAAAAGCAAACATCAAAAATAGAGTAAAACTCACTCAAGTAACTATGAAAATTTAGAAAAACAATGAATGGAATATCATAAAAGAATTAAAAGAAGTTAGGGTAGAAAAGGACAAGAAAATAAAGAGAAAACACCAAAAAGGAAATCCTATAATTTTGAACAGAAAGTTCAAAAATTACCAAAATACCCTTTTGACGTGTCAGAAATTTTCAAATTTTCTAGGGTAAATTCTGACATATATCAGGGTACTACAGTTCAAATTTCATAAGATTTGGACAAGTTTTGATTTGTCAAATCATGAAATTTCAAAAAACTAAAGATTCTTTAATGGAGGTTTTAGGCAAAACAGCAAGGAATAAGTTTTAAGAGGGAAGGAAGAAGGGAATTAGTGGGAAAAGCTGGGGCTTTTGTAGGGGATCCTAAGGGGATCAAACCCACAAATAAAAATGATAAGAAAGGGGGACTAAGGAGGTGCAATTTTAGGAGTTGGTAAAACTAGAAAATTTCAGCAACAAATACCTTGTTAATGGAGTCCAACGCTTTAATCCTTCAATGTTGATGACTTTCCAGCAAGTATGAGAGGAGAACTAAAAGAAGTATGTAAAAGAGGGAAGAAGTAGAAGAGGAAGAAGATGGAGATATAAGAAGATGGAGATAGAAGAGGAATAGGAAGTCTCACGGCTGTACCTTAGAGAGGGAAAATGAAAGAGAAATAGGGGAGCCTTATAGGTGGCGTCAACCCTATGAGAGAGAGAGAACAAGGACCATGCCCTCCTTGGGAAAACACCCAATTCAATTTCTTTATTAATTCTTCACCGAAAATTATGGGGAGGAGTGCCTTTAAAAAGGCTTACAACCTTAAAAAATTAGAATGTTTTTGGAATTAGAAACTTCTAAAAGTCCTAAACTTGATAACCAAGTATTTCCTAAACACTAAACTTTCTTAAACTTGGACTTTTTAAAAAACACTAACTTGCTAAAATTTGAAACTTTTAAAAACATTATTCTCGCAACTCTTTGATAACCCTTTAGTATTTTTTTTTTTTTTTTTTGATGTCATAACTTTTCCAACTCACCTCGAATTTACGTAATCTTGGTCTCGTTAGAAAGGTAACTAAATAACCTCTCTAATGACACCAAAATCAAGCCAACGGGACGAGTTTTGACCTTAGAAAACTTTGGCTAAAAATAAATTGCATGATTACTTTTTAAAAAAACCAACAAAAACCTTAACACTATTAGTCTTATTACATATGAATCTCAACCCCTAAATGACTCTAATTAGTCTCACATAACATTTAATTTAAATTCTAACCCTCTTATGTGAGGGTACATACATAAGCCTACTAATGTTGTCCGCATCATTCTCCCGAAGTGGGAAGAAATTCGACCTCGAATTTGATGGCAGCCGCTGTCCATCACAACTTCCAATGAAATGATCCAAGCTCTTCAAACTTAGAAGACGATGTGGTGGAGGTCCAAGGATTGAAGACTCACATGTACCTTTTAAGCTTGATGGCTGCTTAGACCTTGACCTTGATCTTGATCTTGATTTGGTCCACTTCCAAGTTTTTGCTCGAGCTAGGATCTTCTTGTATTTTGGTGAAGTCAGGCCTTTGGTGATGATCTGCAACACTGTAGGAAGAGAAGGGTCAAGTATGGATGTTTTGCATGAATTCTTCTGCCTTGATCTTTTCCTTTTTCTGACCTTTGACTATTTCCAGGTTTCAAACTGGCTTTCAGATTCAGGCTTTAGAACTGAAATGGGAAGGGAAGTAAGAATCCTAATTCTTGTTTCTTGTTCTGCTTTGAATTGTTCTTGTTTAGCCTTGTACTTTGCTTGTATAGCCTTGATCTAATCAAGTGCTTTATGCATCTCTTAAAGTATGTGAACTCTTTCATGTCTTTCAATTTCTTTCCGCTTCTATTTTTCTATCTTTAGAAGTTTAACCTCAAGATAGTTTTGATATCTTTTGATAGTCTAATAATCCAAGCTATATTATCTAGCAAAAAAAAATAATCCAAGCTATAAGGACGAAGATCTTTAACTTTTAATATATACACAACTCTAGCAAGGTCCAATCTGATCTCAGATTCTAATTTCCTTCACAGTTTCTCATCGTACAACTCCCTATATGGTGGTTCATAACACCCCATAGTGTCAGTGAAGGCAATTCAGAAAGGGCCGGGATCAATTTAGAAAGGACCCAAGATTTAAGTTAAATGGAACTAACTAATAAAACCTTAAGAATAATAGATCCAAAAGAACCTAAAATTGATACCAAAATTAATGCAGGATATTCCCAAGAACCTCAAATAATTGCTCAAAATTAAAGTGCGAAAGCAAATATCAAGAATAGAGTAAAAGTCACTAAAGTAACATGAAAATTTAAAAAAAAAACAATGAATGGAAATATTAAAAAAGAATTAAAGAGATAATAACAAAAAGGGAAATTCTATAATTTTTGACAGAAAATCCAAAAATTACCAAAATACCCTTTTGATATGTCAGAAAATTCTGAAATTTCTAGGGAAAGTTCTGACATGTACCAAGGTTCTAAATTCAAATTTCATGAGATTTGGACAAGTTTTGATTTATCAAATCATGAAATTTTAGAAAACCAAAGATTCTTTAATGGAAGTTTAAGGCAAAATAGTAGAGAATCTTTAAGTTTTAAGAAAGAATGAAGAAGAGAATCAATGGAGAAAGTTGGGGCTTTTGTAGTGGATCCAAAGGGGATCAAACCCACAGAGAAATATGATAAGAAAGGGGGATTAGGGAGGTGTGATTTTAAGAGTAGGTAAACAGTCCAGCACTTTAATCCTTCCATGTTAATGAGTTTCCAGCAAGTAGGAGAACTAGAAGAAATATGTAAAAGAGGGAAGAAGTAGAAGATGTCAAAAGGAGATATTGTGTCAACCCTATGAGAGAGAGAGAGAGAACAGGGGCCATGTCCTCCCTGGGAAACCATCCAATTCAAAACAATCTCTTTATTAATTCTTCATCAAAAATTATAAGGGAGGGGTGCCTTTAAATAAGCTTACAACCTTAAATAAGTAGAAAGTTTCTAAAATTAATAACTTCTAAAAGTTCTAAACTTGCTAGCCAAATATATCCTAAACACTAAACTTTTTAAAACTTGGACTTTCTTAAAAAACTAAATAAAATTTAAAACTTCTAAAAATAGTATTGTCGTAACTCTTTGATAACCCTTTAGTAATTTGGTCATAATCTTCCCAAATCACCTTGGATTTTTACAATTTTGGTCTCATTAGAAAGGTAGCTGAATAACCTCTCTAATGACACTAAAATCAAGCCAAAAGAGCAAGTTTTGACCTTAGAAAAGTTGGGCTAAAAGTAAGTGATGTGATTACTCTCTAAAAAAACCAACAAAACCTTAGCACTATTGGCCCTATTACATATAAATCTCAACCCCTAAATGACTCTAATTAGTCCCACATAACATTCAATTTTAAATTTGGCCCTCTTGTGTGGGGGTACATACATAAGCCTACCAATGTTGTCCGCATCAAAAACCTTGAGCTAGAATCTGTTCCAGAATTTTTGCAGGCCCATAACTTGCAGGTTAGCAGCCAGCTGTCTAGCACCACATTGCTTGCCTAAATTAGATCCAAATATTGGGTAATGAAGTTAGAGACCAAGTCATCGAGAAGCTAGATCCAAAAGATTAATTTTCTTTTTATTTGGCTAGACAAATCTGCATGTTAAGACACCCCAAAAGTAGATTGGCACTGCATGATTTGGTTGCCAAACAATATCACACAACACTCCTTCGTAACTGGGAGTGTAATTTTATTTAAGCTAAAAACTCAAGATTATTTGGTCTAGCAAATCTGCAAAGTTAGACACCTAGAAAGTAGATTGGCACTACCTGATTTGGTTTCCAAACAATATTTCTTAACAGTCTGTCATCACTTAGACTGCAATTTTGATTAATCTAAAATGACAAGATTGTGTGTTATGTATTGGTTTCATATGTGCTCTTTGACATGGAGCATCCGAATCTGTTGAGCAGTTGTTTCTAGCATGTAACTTTTCAAGAGGCATATGGTCGATGGTCTTGGAAAGGATGGGTATGATTAGAAAGAAGCTTTTTTCCTGGGTCCAGGAAACAGCTTGGATGACCGAATAGTTCAAATGTGTGGAGCTAGTAGAGTCAATAAGAAGAAGAATTTATATGCAACAAAATACATGGGGTGCACGCAATAGGAGGATATTTCAGCATGAGAATAGACATTCAAATCTGGTATTTTTCTGGTTTAAGGGATATGGAGTCCAAATGACATGGGATTGAAAAGGAGTTTGAGGATGACTCTGTGAAGGGGTGTTGTTCAATGGGAAACCACTTTAAGAATTGTCATAGAAAAGAGAAACTGATGAGGAAGTAGGAGGGTCCTTGTCCGCTTATACATGGAATAGGAGGCACTTGGAGTTCACTGCTACCCTGGGGAATCAATCCTAGAGATTTTGAATTGAAGAACTTCAAAACCCAGGCATCTACACCATTCTGCCAGACTGGTGGTTCCTGATTCTTCAAATTTTCAAAGATCTATATAATTTTACATATGAAAGATCAAGGTAATGTTGGCATATCATCTACCTCACACAAGGAGTTGTTTGTTTGCTAGAAGCCTAGAAGCTTGAAGAATTCTTTGGCTACGAATACTTATTTTTCTATTGGAGATTAGTGGTGCATTCAAAGTGTTTGATAAAAGTCTACAGTGAAGATTAATTGAAGACTTTGAACCTTTTATTGGTGGTTGATTGAAGAATTGGATTTGGAAGAGTTTCTATCACATGGCTACAACTAGTTGAGTGTGGAAACACCAAGTATAAACCTCTATCATTTAAAGGACAGCTGTCCAGATTTTACACACTAGGTGCTTGCTGAAATTCCTCATTGAAGGGGATTGCTTACTGTGGGTTCCATAGTTGTGGCTGATTGAAGGCTGGTCTTGGAAGTGATCTACAGGGTTATTACTCATCTTTAGCTGCTTAAAAATCCTCTCTAAACCTCTATATATATCCATTACTGCCGCCCAGGTATTTCTTTTGATCACATAGACTTTGTGACTATTTTCTCACTTTCTTAGAAGGATCTAGTTGCTGCCAGCTCCATAGATCAGTCCCTAAACACGCTAGAATTAATTCCTTTTATAATCCTTTGTTTGCCTGACCTTTTGACCCATTTAATTCCATCATATGCCTATTATATACTTGCTGTCAGCACACTAAATAAGCCTCCCTAGCCTATTTTTAAGTCTCTTTTAGCAGGTTTCTATACATTGCATTGTTTAGTTAGTTCTTAATCAGAAAGTAGTTAATAACTTAAGCCTAGTAGTACTAGTTTCTCATAATCTCATATATGTGTTTTGCCTGTTAAGTTGCTTAGTTCTATTGTTAGATCCCTTTCTTTGTTACTTTAGTGCACTTGACTAGAATAGGAATCTTGTTTATGGTTTTGAATAGCTACTTTATATTACTGTGGATCTCTTAGCATAACATCCTTTCCTGCATGCTACATCAGAAATTGTGCAGATGAATACCACCAGGGGCTTATGATTATGCACTAAATTCAGATGGCTTAATGAGTACTTCCTATGGTGGTTATATTGTAAGATGGGACAGGGTAAGGTGTGATAGCTTATAAATGTAGATGTGAAGTGGAGCCAATTTACATGATCAAGCTTCAGTCTATTATCTACAGTACTTGTATGGCTTCTACATTGAGGATTAGAAAGATGGTTGTATCATCCGATTCTCTCAATGTCATACAAGCTATTAAAAGTCCTCTCCATGGATGTTGGAAGGTTAGAGGTTTAGCTCTTAGAATTAATGTTGCCACCGAAGATCCAGAGGAATATTGTGTTGTCCACATGTGCATAGAGGCAAGTAAGCCAGTGAAATTGTATGGCTTTGTATTGTAATCAAAATGTTGATATTATTCTATACCCCCATGAGTTCCCTAGGGATCTTTTTATAAAATTGGAAAGAAAAGCTATGGGGTGAGACATATAGGATGTAATTTTGTTGAATAAGATATCTATTTACCCATCAAAAAAAATAAAAGTCAAATTCAAAACAAGGCATTACTCTAAATATCCCCAACTATATTTCCCACAATTTTTATTAAGAATACCGACATAAACACATCAAAACCCACTGCTTACAAATCATCCAAAGGCTAATTTTTCCATTTGCATTTTCTCCAGCAATGCATGATGATGTCATTGCTCGCCTAAATTAGGTCCAAATATTGGGTAATGAAGTTAGAGACCACATCATCTGAAGCCAGATCCAAAAGGTTAATTTTCTTTTTATTTGGCTTTGACAAATCTGCAAAGTTAAGACACACCAAAAGTAGATCAGCACTGCCTGAGTTGGTTACCAAACAATATCCCACAACACTCCTTCGTAACTTGGACTCGTTAACCTAATGTTGGTCCAGTAACTACGGGGTTCTAGGAGGGGTGGACTAGAGACAGACTGATGCAAGAGCACACCATGTCAAAAAAGAAGAAGTTGGAAGACCATGAATAGCCTTCCATGGAGTGTCTAGTAGTATAGTCT
>JAOXJP010231274.1:0-10655 GCA_025762735.1 Platanus orientalis | reverse complement strand
AGCATCAACTTTGATAACGAAGTTAAGGCTTTGTTAATATTATCCTCTTTACTAGAAAGTTGGAATGGTTTGGTCATGGCATTAAGTAATTCCTTGGGTTTGAGCACATTTAAATTTTATGATGTTGTGAGTGTTATTTTCAGTGATGAAATGTATAAAAAAAATCCTTAGGTGAATCGTCGAGGAGTAAACTGAATGTAGAGAATAGAGGAAGGGTGACTAAAAAAGGGCAAGATCATGGGAAATCTAAATGAAGGGGAAAGTCAAAATCCGCAAAAGCAAGAGCTGATTGTTGGAATTATGGTAAGAACAGACATCTAAAACACTATTGGGTACTAAATAAGAAGCATGGAAACAATAGCAACAAGGAAAAGAATGCTACTATGAATATTGCAAGTAATGTTTCTAGAGATGATTTGATTCTTGTACTTGATTATAAGTCTGAATCTTAGGTTATAAATAATGATACGTTCTTTCATGCCACTACAAGTAAAAAATGTCTCAAGAATTGTGTGGAAGGTAATTTTGGAAAAGTCTATCTTGATGATAATAAGGCTTGAAACATAATTTAAAAGGGAGATATTCAACTAAATTTTTCAAATGAGGTACATGGAAGTTAACTTATATAAGGCATGTACCCAGTTTGAAAAGAAATTTGATTTCTATTAACCACCTCACAAGTTCAAGTTATATGATAATTTTCACTGGGGATTCATGGAATGTCACCAAAGGTTTTATGGTTGTTTCTCACAGAAAGAATGAAGGCACACTATATCTGATGGGGAAATATAATGGTTCCATTGTAGTTACTAAAATAGGTGTAAATTTAAACACGTGGCATTGTATGACTTAGACATATAAGTGAAAAAGGAATGAAGGTTCTTATAGGTCTTAAATCCTTAGATTTGAAATTTTATGAAGATTGTATTTTAGGAAAATAAAAGAAAGTTTCTCGAAAATAGGAAGGTCATCAAAGTTTGAAAGGTTGGAACTAGTTCATACTATTGTGTGGGGACCACCTCAAGTAACTTCTCTTGGTGAATCTTTTTACTTTGTTACTTTTATTGATAGTGCAATTATAAAATTATGGGTTTATTTTCTAAAGTACAAGTCTGATGTATTTAAAGTTTTCAAAAAGTGGAAAAGCCATTGATTAAAAATGAAATAAGCTTAAAACTTAAATGCCTAAAGTCTGACAATGAGGCTGAGTATTGCAGTAAGGAATATGAAAGGTACTATACTATAAATGGGATTAAAATAGAGGAAAATTCCTAATATACCGTAGCAAAATGGTGTGGCGGAGTGCAAAAACAGAACGATTGTAGAGCACACCAAGAGCATGATGTTACATGTTTGATTGCCTAAACAGTTTTGAGCAAATGCAGTAAACAATGCATTATATTTGCTTATTCGCAGACCTTCGGTACCATTTGATGGCAGACTACTAGAGGAAGCATGAACTAGAAAAGAGGTAAATCTTTCATATTTAAGAATGTTTGGTTGTATCTCTTTTGTCTATATTGATGATAAAAATAGAAACAAACTAGATACAAAGTCTAAGAATTGTATTTTCATTGGATACCATTATAATGATTTTGGCTATCAGTTTTGGGATGAAGAATATTATAAGGTCATTAGAAGTAGAAATTTTGTATAAAGAGTCATGTACAATGACTAAGAGAACGTATAGACGGATAAAAATGAGTATATGGAGTTAGATGAAATTTCTGAGAAAGATGTCCAAAATATAGATGAAACTGAAATATCAGATAAAGATTTACAAGTGGGACCTCATACACTTATTCCTGCACTAAGAAGGTCCTCGAGGACATCTAATCCAACACAATGGTGTTCTCCCTTGTTGTATTACTTGTCATTAACAGATGGTGGTGAGACTGAATGTTATGATGAAACATTACAGGTGAAAACTAAAATTATGTGAGAGCATGCCATGGATGAGGAGATGAAATCCTTGATATCAAACTAGACATGGGACTTAGTTCCATTACCTCAAGGAAAGACTTAACTAGTAGGTTTACAGGTTGAATGAAAAACATGATTACAATATGTGATACAAGGTCAGGCTGGTTACTATGAAAGGATGTCAACAAAAGATGAGTATTGATTACTCTGAATAATTTTCTCCTATAGTTAAGATGAACACAATTAGAACATTAATGAGCATTATGGCAGTAGAAGATTTGCACCTTGAATAGTTAGATGTGAAAACGGAATTTCTTCATGGTGATTTGGAAGAAAACATCGACATGTATCAGCCATAAGTGTATGATGTTAAAGGACAAGAGAAAATGGTGTGTAAACTCAAAAGAAGTTTATACGGTTTAATGCAAGCCTCGAGATAGTGGTACATTAAATTTGATGATGGTTATATCCTACTACTATTGCATATGGATGATATGCATGTTATAGGATCAAATATGCATGAGATAAATAATATAGAGAAGAAGTTGTCAAAAGAATTCGAGATCAAGGATTTGGGTGTTGCAAAATAGATTCTCATATGAGAATTGCTACAGACATGAAGGCTTATAGATTGAAGCTGTCTCAGATGGAATATATTAAAAAGGTGTTAAGAAAATTCAACATGCAATATGCTAAGCTAGTTAGTACCGCATTGGCTGATCACTTCAAAAGAAGATTCTCCTAAAACATAGGGGGAGAAATAATACATGTCCAAGGACCCATATGTGTTTGCTTGATTATCATGGTTAGTACAAGGCTAGACATTACTTAGGCAATGGGAGTAGTGAGTAGGTTTTTAGCAAACCTAGGAAGAAGCATTGGGAGGCGATTAAATGGATCTTGAGATACTTAAAAGATACCACTAACGTAGCATTATGTTTTTGAGGGTCAAAGCTTAAGTTACAAGGCTATGTTACTTAGCAGGTGACTTTGATAAAAATAAAAAATATATATAAAGAAGCATAATGGGGTACGTCTTCATCTTGGGAAATATAGTAGTAAATTGGGTATCATAACTACAAAAGATAGTTTTGCTTTCTAATACGGAAGCACAGTATATTACAGTTACAAAAACTAGCAAGGAAATTATTTAATTGCAGAATTTGATGGAAGAGTTAAGTAAGAAGCAAAAGAATAACAGATTATACAATTACAATCAAAATACCATTCATCTTGCGAAGAATTTAGCTTTTCATGTCAAAACCAAGCATATTGACATGAGGTAACACTCCATACTGTCACTCTTAAAAGACAAGGTGTTGAGACTGAAGAAGATTCACACAAGTGAGAATCTTGAAAACGTGTTGACCAAGGTCGTTACAATAAAAAAAAAAAAAAATTAAAGTTATGCAAAGCTTCAGTTTATCTTTAAGCGTGAGGATAGAGGAGTTGAGACATAAGAATTTCACAGGGAAAAAAGTTTCTTACTAGGTGCAGTAGGTAGTTGTCCAAGAAGGTTGTAATCAGACTCCAAGTGAGAGATTGTTGGTTGTGGAGCTTGATGTTACTGAAGAACCATTGGATCAATCAAATAAAGAGATGCTTAAAGTTTGGATCAATCGAAAAAACATTAGATCAATCAAGTAGAGAAGACTAATGGCTGAAAAATATATCCATCGATTGAACTGTTCAGATGCAAAAAAATAGAGTCTTGTTTGCATATGGGAGGACAAAAGTATACTTTTGTGGGGAGTTTGATTAACCTTAAATTCCTAAGGTATAAATATATGTTTTTGGATGTCTAGAGCAACAAGAGAAAGCAAGTGAGTAAGATTGGCAGAAATCTTGTGAAAGATACTGGTTTTATGAGAGAGAGAGAGAGAGAGAGATAGGCCTCTGAGCTTGTAAGCATCTTAAAACACATAGTTCTTCCAAAATAGTGAAATTATTTTTGTAGCCCCGTGGTTTTTCTCTGGTTTTGGGTTTTTCACATAATTCGTGTCTTTTGGTTTTCTTGTTGCAATTGTTTTTATTTTGTATTTATTATTGCATCACAGGATCCTTCAATAGAAAGGTTGTAATCCCAACACAAGTGTCCTGGACACCAAACGCTAGGCAAGACATTTGCTCCCATTGTGAAAACTCCAAGTTAGTTTAAGTGCAAAGTAACACCATTTGGCAGATATTATTGTAGTTAGAACTTGAAAAACTTTATGAAAATGTGTGTGTGTATGTGTGCAAAAACTCCAAGTTAGTTTAACCGCAAAGTAATACCATTTGGCAAAAAAAAATCAATATCATCAAATGATCTTAACCACAATATTGTAGTTAGAACTTGAAAAGCTTCAAAGTAAAAAAAAAAAAGGTGTAATTATCAATATTATTTTCAAAATATTTGGTTTGGTAGTATGTATTAATTCAATTTAGCTTAATTTTGTTAGATTTTACATTGAATGGCTTGTCTAGTACAATGATTTAGTGGGCCTATAATAAGTATTTAATCCTCTATGACGCATCACATAGGGATAGTCCCATCAATCACAGAGAGGAACAGTATTACAAGGGCCATTCAGTTAATACATCATGGATAACGTGGTCGGTTTAGTTGTTACCCACTTAGGTGTTTTGATGAACATAACCTTTTTCTTTTAAGGAGGGAAAAAAAGGAACAAAAATGTAGTTTTGATTTTTGAGTTCCTAGTTGATGCCAAAAGTATGATCCATGTTTAGAAACTTTAATTTGAGAAACGATTGTAGGTTTGGAAATGCACTATTTCATAATCTTTTTTCTTGAGAAAAGATCAAATATAATTAGAATCTATAGTTAAGACCATACATGCATGCAATGAAACTATGAAAGTAAAGGATTACAATCCAATCAATGAAGGGGATTCACCTTGTTCCCAGTAGATCTTTTTGTGCTGTCCTTTGCCTATAATAAATTGCCATCTTTCGAAGAAAAAAATAATAATAAAAAAATTATATTTACATATATAGTTATACCATCCTTGGTGTAGAATAGCCCATCTGGTCAAATCCTTGTATAAAAAGATTCTAAACAATTGAAGTTTTTGCATGTCAATGGCCTTGGCTGTGAAACCTAGGTTCCATCCTTATCCATTTCCACAGCCAGTCCAAAAATCGTTATTTTGGGATCTTTATATTTTAGAGCAGACAAAATAAAATGTGGCTCTACAAACAATATCATACACACTTAAAGGTATACCATCATTAATGTGTATTCTTATCACATCAATTCCCGATAAATAAAAAGATTATGAAGTAATTATTTTTGCATAAGTTCTACAGCTTGGCTGTGGACCTTTCTTGTCACACTTCAGTATGTTTATTGTAAGGCTAACAAAACAGCTGATTGGTTTTCCTTTAGTTTGCCTCAGTGAGATTACATTCTAAAAACACATATTTACTTCTATCACCCAATAATGAATTAAAAAAATGGTCCTCTCAGATATCACTTAGCCATCCATCATATTTTTACTCAAGATTGCTCTCCATAAATTGTCAATCTTATTATAAAACCTCTGGATTTTAAAGCATTCCCCTATAGTTTTATTCTCTCTCCAATCTTGTCAATCAAAACTATGTTGTTTATTTACAACATATGCACGTCAAAGGGCCTTATCTTGTATATGAATTGTTAATTACCCTATAATTAAAAAGATTCAGGCTCTATAGAAGCCCTCATGTCAATCCTTAACTTTTATTAAAATTGTAAATGTTAATTTTGTATGGTAAAATACAAATTATTAACGTTCTAATAATTTACACTTTTAGTGGACATGCCTTGCATTGAATGCTAGAGCTTAGAAGTTTTTTTTTTTTTAAGAATACGTTTAATTTTTAATAATAAGTTTTTGGGTAAGGAAAACATAAATAAATGTAATTAAGAACCGGGAGCCTAAAACCCATGACATCAATGTCTAATTCTTGAGATAACCCAAAGGGCGGAGAAGAGATCCAAGTTCATGCATTACATGAGCATAAATATGAGTGGAATTGTTGGCAAACTATTTGATGATTGAACAAAACCTCTTCAAAAGCGTCGAGACTTTTCTACGCTCGGGGTACAAAAACACCCAAGTCAAGGGGCAGCCACATCAGAGTCAGAAGTATTTTACACACTCTCCCAAAAAGTGAAAATCATTTTCGACCATGATGTTTCCGCCCGGTTGACCTTCGATGGAGGCTAGCAGAGGTTAGGGGTCGGCATTAAAATCCTCACCGCTTCAAAAAAAGACAAAAATACTTGACAGTTTTGAATATAACAACTACTTATATGTACTTTACACCCAAGAAAAGTAATTATTTTATGGGATATAGCTTGTTATGACAGTGTCTAGAATTCAACCCAGTTATGAGATCTGGAGAGCCACCTAAATGACCCAAAAATTTTAGGACTCATTTCCAAATCTAACTCAATCCACACAGCGGTTAGAGTTTTTCGTGGGTTATATAGACAATGTAATTTGTTCTTCATTCACAGTGAAATCCTCTCACCATTTCTATTCATGGGCATAAGCTTTAAGCCGAATCATGTAAATCATTTGTGTGCTCTTACAATTTACTATTTTTCGCTATTTTCTTTCTTCTACATTGTTAGCACATGAACATATATATATATATATAGGGGGATGAGGTAAGAAGAATAAAATTGGTATATATAATATAAATAAATAAATATTAATGGCGGAGCGGAAACGACCTTGATATTCCATGTGATGGGATACAAGCTTAAACCACTCACAATATATGCAATAAAGAATAAAATAGCAGCAAAAAAATCAATAATCACATAAAATGTTGATTTTTACATGGTTCGACGATGTATCTATGTCCTTAGGAGAGAATCAAATCTTTGTTCACTATAAGAATATGAAATCTATACAAATAAGTGTGTTTTCTGAAAACCCAAAGACTTACACCGTTTTCCCTTGTACACCCCCTCTCCCTCACTCTCGTACCCTTGAAGAAAACCAACCCCAAGAACTCTCTTATGGTTACTCCTCCATCCTCTCCATTTTTATTTCCCTAATTTTATTAGGGTTTTCTTTTTTCCCTTTGAGTCATTGTTAACGACTCCCTTTTCACAAAGGAGTCTTAACTCCACTTTAGTTCCCCCATTGGATCTTATTAAGATCTAACAAGCTGAAATAAAGAAGAAAAAAAAGATAAATTTGACAAATCTCCACTTTGGCTTTATTTTCAACCCCTTGAAGATTTCGTATTAAAGTTATCTTACATTTTTATCAAGACATAGAACTTGTGACATGTGCACCACATTCCACCTTAGCTCATACTCTGGAACCACTCTGGAGAAAACCTACACATGTCCCTCTTAGTGAACTATATGACATATATACCTAGAACACACCTCCACTTCAAACCTAAATCATAATTGTTTGTTATCACCATAAACAACCATTGACCTTAAAAAACCACCACTATACATACCATTGAATCAATTTGGTCCTAACACCATCTAAACTCGATCATAATACGGCCAATGCACATATGTAGTTACCATAAGTTAACTCGCATAGTTGACTCCAGAGAGAGACCTTGATCCATCCTCTCTAACCACAAAAACTGTCTCCCTATCGTCTTTCATCTGAAAACTTATAACATTTGTCTTTACTATAACTACGAAAGAGACCTTGCATAAACACTTGTTATTCCGTGCATCTCATTTCTAGCTCCCCATCGAGGTCAAAGTAATACAATTAATTATTGTATTCCCTATCAAATGATACAAACTATCACATTTTTCTCCCTTCATCAAGACTAAGCAACGTTGTGTGATTTTCATGACTCCACCTACATCTAAATACTGGCAACCCATGGAGTCCAACTAACCTGGTGATATTGAATTCTTTTGTATATTTAGGATATATACTACACTACTCAAAGTATGAATCACTCCATCAAACATTTTGATCGTCATCGTCACTACACCGATGATGTCATAAGTGAACTCATCACCCAAAGAAACAACGCATGTCTTATTCTCTTGAAATGTATCAAAATATTTTTTTAAAGCATATATGAATAGGATATCTTGAATGTAATATACATTCATCATGTGAAAAAATGTTCATACCATTGGAAACTATGAGAACATCTCTAATATAGTCTTCCCGTTCATCTATCAACGCTATATTAAGACCATTTTCTTTATGTCAACATATTCTAGACAATCCCTTTCAATGTGACCATATTCCTTGCAATAAAAACACTACACCTTGCCATTTCCTCTAGACTTGAACCTAAACCTATTATTCTCAAATCCCCTCATAGATGACCTTTCTTTACAATTTACTACTTAACCAACTAACCTAAAATTTTATCCTCCTTCAAGATTTGGTTTTCTCATAAACTCACTAGATTGAAGTGATGTTGTGACGTCCTCAAAGCTTATTGTCACCAAGTTGTCGTAAGAATCATGAAGCAAAGTAAAAAAGGAAAATGACATTATCTTTTTCCTTCTCCCTAACATCAACTTTATATAGTTGATCTAAGAGCTGATTAAGTGTTATAATAGATTTGTGCCTTCCACCATCTTCAGCTCATAGAGTTGCCACTTCAGTATAACTTGTTAGTGATATTCTTTCCCATATAGACTTTCTCTAACTTCTCCCATAGAATTGGTGTCGAATCTGCATCCATAATGTTAAATAAAATGTTATCTACAAGATAGAGATGAAGTATATTGACAACCCTCATCTCTATGTCTTACCCGTCATCATCCTCCATCTCCTTAGACTTATCTTTCTTTTCTTACAATGCCTTGTACAAATTAACTTTGTTGTACTAATAAATTCCTCATCATTCTTTGTCAAAGAGTAAAATTATCTTTCCATCAAATTTTTCTAAAAAGAATTGACTGATGAAATCCTTTATTGTTATCATAAATCAACCTAAAATTTTTAAAAAACAACCATTTCAATAAAAATATTTTTACTCATTAATTTCTTCCTTTTTTCTCAAACACGAATTATAACTTCTGATATCAATTGTTAGCGCAATGGAAATAGCCTTGATATTTCACGTAATGGGATACAAGCTTAAATTACTCGCAATCTATGTAATAAAGAATAAAACAACAATAAAAAAATCAATAATCACATAAGATGAAGATTTTTACATGGTTTGACAATGTATCTACATCCACAGGAGATAATCAAATCTTTATTCACAATGAGAATGCAAAATCCATACGAAGAAGTGTTTTATAAAACTAAAAAATCCACATCGTTTCCCCTTGTACACATTTTCTCTTTCAAACTCTCAAACCCTTGAAGAAATCCCACCTGATGAACTCTCTTGCAATTGTTCATCCCTCCTCTTTCTTTCTATTTCCCTAATTTTATTAGGTTTTTTCTTTTTCCCCTTAGAGCCATCATTAACAACTCCCTTTCCACAAGGGAATTTGAACTCCACTTTATTGCCTAGTGTTGGATCTTATTAAGATCCACGAGGACCTAGCATATATATATATATATGAGGAGAGCATTGGGCTCAAATTCATTCAATCAATAATAATAGCTAGTTACAAGATTCTGAATCAAGAATCATAGCTAATTTGTTCTAATAAATGAAATAAGTTCCATTGTTGTGATAAGATATTCCCTTGCTGCAATAGCTGCCATACAATGGACTGCTTTGTTGCTCCTAGGATTCTCTCTAGATTGTTAAAGTTCAGACATCATTTAGAAGATTTCAATGACATGTGGCAAAATAATTAAAAAATTGAAAATGTGGAGTTCAGTTTGTTGAGTTTTTTGGATACATGTTAATTGAACAGACCATCCCAGCCGGCTTTGTTGCTGGTCCGGCGAACGTGGGAAAATTGTATATGCATGGAACCCTGCAATAGTCCTTGACCGTCTTGGACTATCACCTTAACACGCCATTGGGGAGAAGCCATCTTTCTTTTGGAAAAGGATTACGGCGGTGAAACAATCTCCTTCCAATAGAAGGAATCATATGCATGACAACTATTTATTTATCTATTTTACGGTTACTTCGTAACCGGCTACAATATGGGTCCCGCATTAGTCCAAATAAAACTGGAATTATATAAATAAAATAAAGGGGATGGCTGGTTATTTATTGAGGCGTTGACAGCTTTCCTTCAACCAACAAACGCGCCCTCGTTCCCTCCCTCTCCCTCTCCGCCTTTCTTCATAACTCTCTCCACCCCTTCCCCCTTTCTCTCCGAAGCATTCCGGTGCTATAACCGGTACTTACACAGTTTCCCGGCAAAATTTTACTGATCTGCTTTCTCTGAAATCGCCGGTAATTTTATAAGAAGCCCGCGACGTGGTAGAGATTTAAGATAAGCAGAGAGGAAGAGGGAAGTTCAAATTTTGCGGCAAATTGCTTCCAATAGGAGCCGATATTTTTATAGGTCTTCAAAGAATTGTTTGTGGGTTTGTTTGTGTGTTATGAAAATATAGAAGAGTAATGGAGGAGAGAAAGAGCTGGGAGATGGGGATATTGAAGGTCCTATTATTAGTCGCAGCTGTTCTTGCAGCGGTCGCGATTCAAAGCGAGGCCGGTGAGGAAGGAAGAGTGCACCGGAACGCTTACGCGGCCATGATGTATATGGGAACGCCAAGGGATTACGAGTACTACGTTGCGACTCGTGTGATGTTCAGATCTCTAGCGAAGCTTCAGGTCGAGGCCGATCTCGTAGTCCTCGCTTACGTCGA
>JAOXJP010231273.1:0-10655 GCA_025762735.1 Platanus orientalis | reverse complement strand
AGAGAGAGAGAGGAGGGGGAGGGTTTACATCTTCTCCTCTCCTTCGCAGGGGCTGGGGTCAGCCGGAGAGAAAAAAGAAAAGGAAAGGAAGAAAGAGAAAAAAAAAGAAAAGAAAAAAAGAAAAAAAATAAATAAGGAAAAGAAAAGAAAGGAAAAGAAAAGAAAAGAAAGAAAAAGAAGAAAAGAAAAGAAAAGAAAAGTGTGAAGGGAAAACAATGTCCCTTTGTGTCCTTACACTATAGGTCAACACATGATGGTTTTTTTGAATTTTGTGCCTTTTTTGGAGACACGTGGGGACAGTCAAATTGGGTCCGACAAATCCTTCTTTCAAAATATGAAAATATATATAAACGAAATACTTGTGAAATTAATAAGTAAATAAATAAGTAAATACAAAAAATAAAAATAAATAAATAATTATAAAAACATTTGATAATAGATGATTATAATTAAAAATAATAATATATAAAATACATACATAAGTAATTATAATATATTACATAATATTTAAAACATATGATAATATTTTGAAAAATAACATACTATTTTTTTATAAAAATAATAAATGTAAAGATACAGGGAATAGGACAAAAGGACAGTGGTTGGTTTTGATTAATTGAAATTGGTGGGACTACGAAAAGAAGTTGAGGATTGCTCCGCCTACTTGCTGACTCGAAGAGAAGCACCGGAACTGGAAGTCGCGCCAAAATTAGGTGCTTACAAGTCCAATGCAACAAGCGGTTCAAAAAACAAAGTTCTATAGAGAAAGTTAGAGTTGTTTTAGTCTAACGGCAAAATCGTAAATAACTAAAAATGTCCAAAAGTCATGATTATTTGCAAAAATCATGTTTTTTTTAATGTTTAATGGAAACTTTTTCCAACTCAACTTGGACACTTCTTATCTCTATAAGAACAAACTAAACTCAAACTACAAACCCTTGAAACTCGTTAAAATCAAGGAATGAAGAGAAAAGAAGGGATTTTAGAGATCTGTGGAGAAAAATTGGAAATTTTGAAGAAAAGATTGAAGAACATCAAATTTGAAGTAATTTTTCATCGATTTAAGTTAAAGGTGAGCATCACACATAATCTTTTACATGTTTTGATTCATAGAACTCATAGAAATCGTTTATATTTCATGTTTTAATGAAATCTATTGTTTTCATTGAATTCTAAACCCTAATTTTAGGTTCCTTTGTTCTTTAAATTTTAATTCAATCTTGGCTATTATCAATCCATATTGTAATCATTACACATAGCTTTTGATCTATTTTAATTCATAAATATTTTGATTATAATATTGTAGAGCTACAAATTGATTTAATTGTATATGTAGAATTTATTAAATTAATTATTAATATTAGTGGAACGTGATTAAAAGATTGGAATATTGATAATGAATCATTGTAAATTGAATTATTGGAAATATTGTTATTGAATCTATTGTAAATCATTGAATATTGAACTCATTGGATTACATAGACCCCTTACCATCAAGAGGCATATTAATGGAACTTTACACTAGGTTTGATATGTGCATACTATCGCACCCCTAGCACTGGGATTAATAATACGTGCAACATTGGTACCTGGTCATCGAATGACAAAATAATGGTAAATATTGGCTATTGGTACTTAATCACCGAGTGACAAAACATAGGTGAAACAAGTTTAGTATTGAACCCATCGTTATTGGCCAAGTAGAAACCTAAAGTTAAAGAGAGAATATAATTAAAACATAGTGGATATTGAAAGGAACCTAGTGAAACACATTGAATTAAGATAAATAATGAATTAAAGGGAAGAGATTAATGATTTAAAGGACAATGTAATTAAACATGAAATTTATTGTTGTTAATTAGAAAATAATTCTTTATTTTCTATTATTGTTATTGTTATTGATAGGTAGATACATTAGTTTATTGATATTGCTCTTATTGTTTTAATTGTTTCTGATTTTTAAATGTAAAACAAATCGTATTTTTTCTAACCCATCACATTCTATGGTCATTGGGTATGTGTCATGTTTACTCTGTCCTGATGGGACCTATTTTTCAGGAGAAGAGGAATAGGATCTCATAGGTATTTTTGATGAGGAGTGATGGATGGACTACAATGAGATAGTGATTTACTTAGTTTTATTTGCATTGTTTAGTTTAGATTTATTTATGTTTATTGGAAAGAGATTTATTTATTTTCAGCATTTATATTTTGATTTATTTCAGTTGTAATCAACATTTTTATTTTGGCGATATGATTATTTTATGGTGGTTTGATTATTTAGTTTAATAAATTAATGTCAAACTTATTGAACAGACTTGTGAGTCTATTAGATGTGAGTCTTTAAATTGGTGATTGTGATAATAATGGCTTAATGTTGAAAGTCTTCCGCTACAATTAAATGAACAAGTTGGAATGTATATATATATGTAAAAAAATGGGTATAAACATTCACGTTATAAGTGAATGATTCTGGAATTTTATTGTTGCACCTCAAAATCTATGGTCCCATTGGCGTGTGGTTTCGGGGCATGACAAGAACAGTTACTTTAGGACATAGGTCTTGCCTTTTTTTTTTTTTTTTTTATAGAGTTCAACGAGTATATGCCCCTTGTTCTATGGGATTATGGATTTGTCTATTTGAAAGAATTGTGGGGAGTTAGGATCTTATCCGATGAACTCCCCTTTAACTGGGGAAATTTATTTGGATATAACTTGTAGATGAGCTTTTGGAGTGAGTCTTTCTGGATTGCAATATTTGACTTTGATAGATAAGTCTCGAGAGACCGTTAGTATATAGATATGTAGTTTGACATGTGATGTTGTATTTTTGCAAGTGTTTGGCATGCATGGATGCTTCCGAACATACGTGGACGACTTTGGAGTTGGTTTAACCTTGGATTGGTGCTTAAACCAGTGTTGTTCGGTGTGGGTAAGGCTGAATCGAATTGAAGATTGATTAAGCTTAGTAATTCCACCTAGCGGCATGTGAATAGTGGATATTTTTTACCCTCTACAATTGCCTCCACAGTTCCTCGTTGCTCAGAGACGATGATGAATAGGGAAATGTTCTTACATTGAATGTTTTTTTAGCCTCCTTCATTGTTGATGGATGTGCATCTACAACAGTTGGTGGAGAAAGATCTTTGGAAAAAACCCTAGACTGATACAATTTACACGATTCTCCCTTAGACTCTGGTATTGAAAGACATTTTTGTTCTTTGTACTAAACATAAAACAAAAATGGGTAGCTTGTTCATTGAATGTTCTTTATACTGATGCAAAGAAATTGAAGTCTATGGTTAGTTGGCCTAGACATAAGAATGTTACTAAGATTTGTAGCTCTCAGGATTGGCTGGTTACAACAGGAGATTCATGAAAAGACTTTCTGTTAATGTAAAGTGTTGTAAATTTTATGAACTATAAAATATAAAGTAGTGTATAGATTAGGACATGTGTGGAGTCATGTTACAGTCTAAGAGGATCGTGGTCTCAAGCTGCATGAAGAACTACTTCAAGACTTCAAGAAGACCTCATGGAAAGCTAGCCGGAATCATACAAGACAATCCGAAGCATTCACAAACCATTTCAAGATCAAAAAGGTAAATAGATAAGGTATATGAATTGAAGGTCCAAGCAAAGGGTTTGAAGACCTATGAACCTTCCTAGACCAAGGAGGAACGATCCCAAAGTCATTGAAGCCCCTAAAGTATAAATCTGGGGCATTATAGGACAATATGATCGATCTAAACCTCCTAGTTCGATCTAAATAATTTCGATCAATCCGGAATCGAACCAGAAACTCTCGAGTGCCTTTAATTGAGAATTTCGCACTTTTAGATCGATCCATAATTGATCCAAAGTGACAGAACTCGCCAGAAACGAGTGTAATGGCTACAAAATCTTGTAAAAATGGAAACTAATGAATGATAATAAAAAATATCCGTTATAGATGATTCCCATCCAATGGACAATAAGGTCCTAAGCCCATTATAATTAGGGTGAGCGCCAGAAAGTAAAGTAACACTTTCGAATATTTTTGAAGAAATACTTTGTTTTAATCTTCTCTAAAGTTCTAAGAGAGATTCCAGTTTCCATTAAAGTGCTCATAACTACTTAGATTTAGATAGGAGAGAGACCGATGCAAAACTACCTCATTGCTTCTACTAAGGCATATCTTTAAGAGGTGACGTAAAGAGTTATTCCATCGAAAACTTGACCGGGATTCAAAAGTTACATCTTGCTCAAGAAGGAGCAATCTCACACTGTGTACAACAACACCAACTTTAAAGAGGTATGTTATGTTAGTTTAATTTAATATTCACTTGTGATTACTCTTGCTAAAAACACCAAGAATTTGACACTACCGCCAGAGACACCGGTAGTGTAGACCTAAGCACCTCATCGAAGGTATAAACCATTCTAGCTAGAGACATCGGGAATAAACCCAACATCGCTAAAAACACCGATAGTGTAGACTTAGCACTTCCATAAGAGACACCGGAAGTGTAGACCACACTCATCAGAAACACCGAGTGTAATAGATAGGCCTTATTTAGTTTTAACCTTGGTTGTACTTGTTAAATCTTAATAAAATTATTTAGCTCGGTTCTGAGCTTTTAAAAGTGGACGTATGCCTTATGCCGAACCACTATAAATCTATCATGTTGTGTACTTAATGTTTGTCTTGAGTTATTGCATTTATCTTATCACATCAATTGTTAGCTTATCCATTATAATTGTGCACATTACACTTGGAACTAAAATGACTTAAACAATTAAGTGTATGAATCTATCAACCATGTTCTTGCTCTACTATAGGTAACACTATAGCATATGACGGAACCTTGTGGTCTATGATTGGTTCATAGATATTTAATTTACTTATCAAAAGTCTTCCGCTGAAATCAAACAAGATTAAGTAAATTAAGAAAAAAAGAATTAAAAATTGAATTATCCTATTCACCCCCTCTAAGATCTTTACTGGGCTTTCAGATAGGACATGTGGACATTTTAAATGACATACATATGTAGTATCTACTTTACTTTACAAAAGCATGGTTTTGGTACTCAGCTTTGGATACAAGAATTTGATATATTACCCCTATATAGAAATATGCCTTATTGGGCCCGGAAACCTTAAAGTGGGTTGATACTTATAACCTTTATATGTGTATGGTCTTTATGACCTCGAAGACCCTTATATGGATTGGCTAGATGTAGCCTCATAGACCCTTATGTGAGTTGCCCTTCTTAGGTCTGGAGACCCCTTTGTGGGTTGACCCTTGTGGTCTATTATGTCTATGCACAGTCACCGAGCTTTATAAATGGTGTTATCAGATACCCAATTATCAAGTCATATCAATAGGTGAAGACGACCCTAATGGTCCAATATATGATGCCGGAGACCCAATATAAGTTATATGATATGTTTTATTGGAGACCCTTATGTGGGTATGTGATTTATTATATCGGAGACCCTTATGCGAGTTATGTGATTTGAATTTGACAAAAACCTTTCACATTTTATTTACATTGTGTTTCATTATGTGATAAAGACACCTTATGGGTTAAGGTGTGACATATAGTACTTGACATGAGATATATAACACTTGGCATGTACATATAGTACTTAACATGTGACATATGATGGATTTAGTTTAGTTCACTTTGGACTCTCTTGAAGTTATCTTGTGACATGTGTATACTTGAATCATAGTAGGGATACATGTTTAATAAATTTGATGTATTTTTATCTCTACTTTAATTTCATAGTCTATTTGATTCTTCCTATTTGCTATTATAATTATATTGTATAAATTGTATATCCTCCCACTAAGCTTGTCAAACTTACCCTAATTGGTATTGCCCACAGATGGAATCTTTGAGGACAAGAATTTATAGAGGGCGTTCAGGATGCAATGAGATGAGATGAGATGTTGGAGGGACTTTTGAGCCCAAAGATATGACATTTTATTTTACCTTTAGTTTACTTAATGGAGATGTACTTCTTTTTAATACTTTGGATTTGTATATATTCTTTCATGTGCATGTTGAGACCCCTATTTTGGATTTTAGGATATTTGAACTTGATGTTATCATGTTATTTCTGTTGCACTTACTTTAGATCATGATTGTTATTTTTAAATGGATGTGAAATCAACAAGATAGTTAGTTTATATGAGAAATGATGTGAATAGGTAAAAGAGTTTATGATTCATTCCAAACTCGTTGGTCTCATTGGGATCCGGACCCAGCCCACGTCACGACCAGCAGATTTGGGTCGTGACAAATAGAGTGGAAGAAAATTGTCTTCAGCCAATCAGTCAAGTCATTTATCTACTGTACTTCATTAGCTATAGTCATTTATCTAGTGTAGTTCATTAGCTATAGTCAATAGCTTGTAGTCAGTAATTGTTTGGGTTATGATCAAATTGCTTACTGTCAAGGAAGGGAGTAATGGCTCTGATAGAATCAAGTAAGACATTTATTTTGTAATTTCTTGTAAGTTATATTAGTTTGTTTCATCTATTTCTTTATGAAGAAGAGTTAAAAGTCCTCTTAATTGGGGCAATTAAGAATGAGTAGGACAGAGAAAGGAAAATAAAAAATCCCACAAACACTCTCAAACTCTTATCCAGTTGTTCACGGCTCAATAACAACTGCAATGGTGCATTTTATATCATCTCCCTTTTGTCGATGAAAACTTGCTTTATTAATTAGTAGATATTACATGATAATCTCATTTATGACTTTTGATCGTCAGAATATATTTTTATTGTAAGAGATAGAACAATAAAGTTTGATACTTTGAAACAACTCAAAGAGACATTTGGATTCGAATCCATAAAAAAATTAACCCATGCCTTTTATTGGAATGGTATCCTTATTCTTTTGCACATTAAATCGGTGTCTCAAGAAAATGGGGACCTCTCGGGATGACCATTCTTTCTCCTATGGCTTGACTTCTTTTTCTTTGCATCTTTAACCTGCAGTGAATATAGACCAAATGATATTACAACCCTGTATGAAGAGCTAGACACTCTATAATGGTTCACTCTATGTAATCTAATTTTTTTTTTTTTTTTAATAAACATCGCAGTGTTCTTAAACCCAAGGAGGATTATGTCCGCTTCCCCCTTGTGTGCTAGCCTCCGCTGGGGGTGAGGGGAGAGAGCACATCAGCGCCAGAAGTGATTTACATCACTTTTGGCGCTGGTGTGTTCGCCCCTTGACCCCAGGGCAGGTTAGGGTGGGCAAACGGACACAATCTTCGCTCTAGAAAATAAAAAAAAAGAAAGAAGAAGAAGGTGTTCTGGTTGGTACTATCTGATCCAACCTGGTAGCTGACACATCTAAACCGAAGTCAACTTGAACCAAATTAAAAAACGTAACAGTCCTGATTGTACAAGGTTTTTAACATGCCTGTATGCCAAATGAAATTTTTGGATCAGCTAAGACTCCGCGCGCTGGGCTTTCCATAGCTGTTTTTGATATTCTTTGCTCCAATATGAAAAACAGCTCTGGCAATATCATTTCCTTCAAATGTATGAAACAGGCCCAAGAATAATTTGCTACGACCCAGCCGTGCTACCAAACCTATTGGTCCAAAATCTGACCCAAGTTGACTTGGCTGGAATTGTATTAACAATTAGTTGTGGTTAGCAAAGCCTGAACCTTGCCCATCAGCACAAACTATATGTATAAGGATTCAAACATGCTAAATTGTCCTTCAGGTTTAACTTGTCGGCCAAACCAACTGAAAACAAGATGATATGGGTTGACGTAGATATTCAGGTAAGCATGTGTATATGCATGCATGTTCTATACGTATAGAAGTTCTTATTAGTAACCTTGCATGCAATGCTGCAATAAAGCGAAGCATCATCCGAGTTTCTTTCACATCCTGTGCAGTCATCCCTTGATTTCACTTGTACTACAAACTGACCGTTCGTGAAATTCGTCTGTAAATTCAAAAAAAAAAAAAAAAAAAAAAGAGAGAGAGAGAGAGAGAAAAGAAAAAGAATAAATCATAGTAATTATATCTAAAACTTTGTAAAGAAGCCTAATTATTTACACACCAAAAAAGAATCAGACCACCACCTAAAACCTATCTTAATATTTAATAATTTTAAAATCTGTCAAATTAATGAAAGTAAGAGTTGCAATGGGTCGATTAGGGAACCGGAACAGGAATACCCATATTGTAGGGATTGGATCACTTCGCATGATAAATAATTAAACGTTCTGAATCATAGGGTTAAATTGGTGTAGGGATTGGATATAAAGGGGTTGGATGTTGATCAGGCTGGGTCAACCTGGAAAACTAACTCTCCTACATGAAAAATGGAGCCCCTGACCGAATAAGTCAGTGGGTAAACCCAACCTATGTACATCCTATAAGTAATCAATGAATCAATATAATATTTGCATCTATAAGAGCATAAGATATTAAAATACAGGAAAAAAAAAAATTTAATCACGAACCTTTATGTCAGAACAATCTTTCATAATCGCCTGCATGTCGCTTACATTGATGCAGTCTTGGTACATATACTTTCTTATCTAAAATGGAATTAGATTGATACATAAGTGAATGCCAAATCACCAACAGAAAACATTGCTCACAAAATATATTAAAAGAGGAAGAAAAAGAAAAAGAATAGCCAAAAGCCACTAAGCGTAAGAAACAACACACATAAAGAAGTGGCCCACTCAATGAAGTATGGCCGATATGATCGAAGTGAAGCTGTGAATAATGCTGGAGAGAGAGAGAGAGAGAGAGAGAGAGAGACCTGAACGTAATTGTGATATTCATGAATCGCAAAGCAGTTAAAACAGAAGGAACAAAGGCAATTAGTGCAGAGGAACTTCTTTTCATTCCTCGTTCGGTCAGAATGGTCGTCGCAACGATCGGAGAAGTCAGTGTCGAGCAACAAACTCATCATGTATGCCTCCTTTCATAAACCAAAACGACTCAAATCAACTATAATAACTAACCCATTAACTAACAATTCCATAGATCATCACCCATAGAAAATTTCAGAAAATAAAATGTTTGATATAAAACAAATCAAATAAATACCTTTCTCTCCATGTTCATGCGATGCTAGTAAGAACTCACTTCGATTTGATTTCAACCATAACCAAGAAGAAACCAGTATATATAGATACATCACAGAAATTTTTAGTAAGCTCTTACTAATGCAACAAAGGCAATGTCCATTATTAGTTCTTTGTAGGATTCGGAAGAATTTTAATAAGGGCTCTACAATTATGGTTTACTAAAGACTGCCAAGTAAAGTTAGGTTTAATTAAGTAGCAGTTGGTAACAAAGAGCATGTTAAGATACGGCAAATCCTTTGCAGACAAATTAAAGGGAGTCTATCATGGAGTGGCGCAGCATCATGGATGATAAGGCTTTACCCATTTACAGTCTCACTGGAAAGATCAGCTAATAGATAAATCATTGAAAACGAGTTCATAAATCAGAAGGTTACGATCGATGATCATTATATATCCACCACTTTTATTTGATGGGTCAATATAAATATGTGCGGAAACTCATTTGAAACAAGTTCATAAATCAGACGGCTAGAATCAATGATCATTCAATTGATTTTAGTGAAAGGGGTGTATTCCCATATTATATTTTGTTTACTAGAAAATAAAAATACTTCCAACTTGCCTGTTCTGCCTTTTATTTTGTTGCTAATTTAGTACCTGTTTGAGTTGGCTAATGAAACTGGTTTTGAATTGAGGTTGGATCCATCTATTTGTTCCTTTTGACCCGAACCGAATAGCTTATGATGTTCCAGATTCCTACACCAACTGCCGCATGTAATCCACCTTTCGCTGTATCTTGTACTGATTGAATTAGTACGACCGTCTGATCTTTTGACCTTTTCGAGGACCATCCATCATATACTTTCTGTTGACCATCTGTTGTGGTATGGATGATATAGGCCATTCCTCACATATCAATGTCTTCTAATGACCTACCATTCAACGAAGGACTAAGGAAACCCCAACAAAGAAAGAAGAAATCGTCATCCCCTGATGTGCTAAATCTCTATCACATTTGATGATCCTTATGTTGGTCTAAGCTGCCTCCACAAATTGCAATATCTCATGTATTCTTGATATTTTTATTTGGCTTGAAAGGGAATTTAGCTAAAAAAATCTCACTATATTAAAGTTTAGTATAGTTTTTAATGATGAAGCCGTAGAGTTTTATACGTATCGGAGATGGACTGGATGTATGTATATCCAGTTTCTGATCCAACAAAATAAACACAGATCCGGTATTTGATCCGATACTTGGCAGGGCATATAAAAATGTAGCCACCTCCAGATCCGTTTTAATAAGTGGATAAGATAAACACAAGATGGGCGATCACTGATCTGTGTGATAATACAAGGTATAAACCCTTCACTTAAGAGGGTGAATATTAGAATACTAATAAAAATAGGTTTCCAAACAAATTTAATTACCTTGTGAAACAAATATAAGTGGAATATTATATTATTAACGTGTTTTTTTAAATTAAAATTAAGCCATTCTATCAAAAAATGGTCTATTCTCTCTCTCTCTCTCTCTCTCTCTCTCTCTCTCTCTCTCTATATATATATATATATATATATATATATATATA
>JAOXJP010231272.1:0-24643 GCA_025762735.1 Platanus orientalis | reverse complement strand
CTATCATAGTTCCCCCCCCCCTTCCCCCTTCTTTTTATTTAATGCCTGATTAGTATACATCATAGTGTTATTTGAGTTTTGATAATTATATAGAGGAAATGATTGTAGAATTCTTACAGGGCGGTTCTTTGAGATCCGAGTGTTGGCGACCAAATATTGATCTTCTTCTGATAACTGTGGCAACAAAGGCCTGTGATGGAGGATGGGCCAATGAGGAAAAGGGAACCTTTGTCCTGTCTGATGAGCTGACTTCAACTCATGCAGATTTTCAGCTTGCTGCATTACGTGCACTTTTGGCCTCTATTCTTTCCCCAGCTCGTGTGCGGCCCCCATATTTATCCCAAGGTCTTGAACTCTTTCATAGAGGTACACCTCATTACTTGTAACTAAAGACCACTTAACTAATTTTATTTTATTGTCATCTAGGCAGAACTCTACAGTAATGGTTGTCGGTTGCTGACTTGTGGTTCTCAACACTGCCATATCACACATGGGCACGTAAATATTAGGTTAAAGCAATAGTCTGGACCAGCGTACAATGATCAACTTGCTTGTCTGAGACTCCCTCACATGGGAAAGTTTTCTGATCCCTTCTCCTTGGGAATGTCTTCTCCATAACCCATTATGTGACAACTAGGAAGGTGGTGATGCAACATGGATGTGGGTGAGTGAGTGTGCACCATAGGAGATTAAGCATAAAATATCATAAGTGATGTAGCATGATAACCAAGATTCCTACTAACACAAAAACATGCAAATTTAGGTTGGGTGTCAAGTATGTTAGATGTGCAATATTGAGGGTTAGGGTAAACAAAAGATAGGCATTACTAGACCTAAATTATGAAACATGCAAAGGCAAACTTGCTGGCCGAAAAATCTGGGGGTTCAAAACAAGTTCATTGGACTATTAAAATAGTGAAAACACATGTAGCTTGCAAAGGAATAGTTTAGGGGTGGAAGCAATGTGAGCTAATGGCCTAAAGGAACTTTTCCGAAGTAATGGAATAGTCTTTTGGACTGTTAACTCAGAAAATCCAGCAAGCTAGCTATTTAGAACATGTGGAATGCTTTAAATTTCAAGTGGTTCAAATGGTAGGAGTTAATGGGTTAAACCATAGGGGTTTGCAAATGATAGTAAAAAGCTTGGGTAGAGGTTAATTAACCCCACAAAACGTAAGCTGTAGATCCTTAGAATACCTAGAAAATTAACTAAAATAGTCCATGTACATGCCAAAACATCGACCTAAATACTATTCAAATAAAGGAATAATAGTAGGCTGAAAATTGAAAGGAAAGCACCTGATTTGATGTAGTTGAATTCCTTGATGCTGCCTCACAATAGTCTTCACCACAAACTCATGCTAAGCCACTTGAAGCAACCTCATTCGAAGAAGACAAAAAACTGGCTAGAAACAGGTGTTGCCGCCTCACCCTTGGAATCTCTTAGAGATCTCCTAGGATTTTGAAGAAAGTGGAGCACCTCCACCTTTAGGTGTGTCGCCCAACACTAAGGAACACCCTGGTGTGTTCAAACGGATTCAGATCTTCACTCCTTCAAGTTGGTAGATCAAAACTTCAAAGTTGGAAAAATTTTCAGATTTCAAACAAATCGAAAAAACAAAAAAATAAAGAAGAGATAAGAAGGAGAAGTCCTTTTAACCCAAAGGGAAGAGGCTGGCATCCACCACCAATGTTAACTTGGGAGATCCCAAGCCCATTCCATGGTTTATCTCTAAGGCATACACGACCAAGACAGAAGAAGGCAATTTTCAAATTTTTTTATTAATTGGAAAATAGGAGGCGTGTGGGTCTCTTTATAGAGACTCCCACGCCTAGGGTGATACAAAATTGGGTCCCTTGGACCAAAGTAACCCTAACTAGATAAATCCTCCCTAAAATATTCCTAAAAACATAAAAGAGACTAAAATATCCTCTATCAGACAATTTGTGACTCCCTCAAAACTGTACCCTCTTACAAAAAGACATAAAATAAAAGTGTAACATGAAATAATTAACTAGTAAACATGAAATAAAATCCCTAAACATGAAATCTAATTCTCCCAAATGTGGAAATCAGTGTGGGCCCCTATCCGAACCAAAGCAAGGGCTTAGATCTCCTCCGTCGCCTTTGATATGTCTAAAAAGTACCCTGAACCTGATGTCCTCATTAGGCGGTCTTTGGCAATCTCATGTCTCTCTATTTCTCCCCCCTCCCAACACACACACACACACACACACGAGGCAGACACATACTTCAGCAGATCCACTCTGCTTCTCTAGGGAGTTTTTTGGAGTTGATTACAAGGGAGATGTTGAAACTGTTTACAATGTCATAGACATTCTCAGTTGGACTTTTCATTTTAAAATTTGCAGAAAAGTATCCCTTAAAGCCTTCTGATATAGCACAAAATGGTCTTTGACTGCACTATTTCATCATGTGATACCTACTCTGTTCTTTATTTTATTTGCAATAAAATTGTTCTTTTGAAAATGATTTTTTCAGGCAAACAAGAAGCAGGAACAAAGCTAGCTGAATTCTGTGCTCATGCTCTTTTAGCTTTAGAAGTGCTCATACATCCCCGGGCCCTTCCGCTGGCAGATTTTCCATCTGGAAGCCATAGTGCATTTGATGAAGGGCTTAACAACAGATTCCCAGAAAATATATTTTCTGGTAGTCTGAAACACAACATCCCATTTTCAAGAGGTATAATGGGAATGGATGACCCCGATCCAGATGATGATCTGTATAGCAGCTGGCTGGGGAATGGCGAGGAAACAGAGGCCTCAATGAGTGCTCCAGATAAGCAATTGCGAAAAGCTGATGAACTTTTTGAAAAAGATGTTCAGCAGACTATTGGAGATTCTCAGGCAGAAAAGTTTCTTCCCATTCACCGTTGTGCTCATGTTGCCCACAAGGGACCCATAGGTGGTGCTGATATGGAGATGGGAGGAACTAGGGATGAGATCATGGTTGAGTCAGAGCAATTGCAAGCACCTGTTTCTAGTGCTGATGTCAGGAATGGTTCAGCAAGCACTGATATAGAACCCAAGGGTGGTGCTGACAGTAATGCTTTAGGTATGTCCAAAGGTGCAGCTATTTCGCCCAATGTTTTGCTCGCCAATGAAACGGACAGCAAAGGTGTCATGGCTGCTGCCAGTGATATATCCTCTCTGGGCAAAGATCGGTTTCTTAGCACTAAGTCGGTTTCGGAGAGAGGAAAGGAAGATGTATTTGAGAACAATTCGGACTCATCCATGGATTCCTTTCCAGATATTGTTGATGGAGATCCAGATTCCGATTAGCTATCTATAATGATGTTTTGTTATTTTTTATTTTAATTTCTAAATTTTTCCATGGGTGGGTTGTTCGGGTAATTTAAAGAGGCTTTGTAGTGTTGAAGAGGAACAGCGTACAAGAGGCAACATGTTAAGAAAAGAGAGCTTTTTTTTTGGGGGGTGGGGGGGGGGTGGTTAGAGAAAAGAGAACTTTTGGATATAAGAAGAAAAAGAGTTCTTTAGAACGTCTCCAACCTTGTAGTGCCCCTCTTTCTTCCGCCAAGATTACTCCATGACCATTATAATCTTGCTAAGATATTTTTCTGCCAAGGGAAGTTGAGTCTGGATCAGTAGGACATGCGACTGGGATAGTTACTCTCTAGTCGTGACATGCATTCAATCCGATAAGATTTTAGGTACGAATGAAGTTCATACTGATGTGTGCGAATGGCACTATAGGTGGACACATCAGCGCTGAAAAGTGATAAGCACCACCTCAAAATGTGTAGGTCACTTTTCGACACTGATGCGTCAGCCCCTAGGTGCTGTTTGCACCCATTAGTAAGGGAATTCAATGCTTGGGAAGTGTGCTGACCATCGGAGAATGATAATCAAAAAGTGTATGTGGACCTCTGAAACGTGCCACAGATTAACACATGATGTATTTTTGAATTTGGTGCCTCTTTTTGGACAGCTACTTTTTTGATTTTTTAAAGCCAAACACACGTGCCAGTCTATAGTGTAGTGTGCCCACAGAGACTCACAGAGGCTTTTTGATCACAGAAGATTTGTTTTCTTCACCACATCTCACTTTATCAGTACTGAAAGTAACATAGGCAAGCATCCTAATGTGGTCTGCTTGAGAAGTATGAAAGATCTTTCCCACAAATATCGAAGAAGTTTCATCAACTTGATAATGATATCCACCAATTGTCCGAAGAAAGGAGCATTCATCAGAGGGTAAAGACTTTTGTTTGACAGAATTAATTGGATTCAAGAGAGATCCCACATTAAGTCCAAAACATGTGTGTTTTTCATGGGGACCATGTATTTGAAATATAGAGGCCAGCATTCTAGCAGCTCTTTGGAAAGTGGAAGACCCACTTCTCCATGGATCACATCTCATCAAAGAGCTGACCAATTGTAGTTACTCAGTATAAGTGCCATTGTGCTGTCAAGCCCAACCTGCCTTTCCAGTCCACCACTATCAAGGTACTAAAATCTGGCAAGTAGTAAAATTGCTGTTGATTTCTATACCAAACAACTTTTAGAGGAAGGTTCCAACAACATCGTTTCTCATTCTTGTCTTGCATCAGAAGGACATTAAGCAAATGAATAAAGAGATGATTGGCCTGTTTTCGAAGTTCATCAACATTGTTTGTTGGATGGCTGTGTTCAGGAGTCAGGACAGTAACTACTCTGAAGTTGGAGTAGGTTATTTGCACTACATTAAAGGTGTGGGATGTCCCATCTAGTTTGTTGTTGAATTTTTGGAGGTTTGAATTTCTTTTTCAAGTGAAAATTTTCCTAGTACGGATTCACACATTTTTCATACAAATTAGGAATGATTTTATTCATAATAATAATAAATATTAGGTGCTTTTCGTATTACAGTAAAACAGTTACATAGTTTTTTTTTCTTAGAGATGTAGAATAGTAACACTGTTGTTTGGCATGTGGGATTGTTCCCCCCACCCCCCCTCCAAATAATGGATGAGTCATTTATATAGATTTCCCTATATGTCATTACTTTTCTGTTTTATACAATAATTACTTATTTATAATTAATTCTTGCATTTCAATAATGAGGGATCATGAAGCTTAGCTTAAGCCACACTGCTCGAGGCTTATGCCTCACACATTTGATGGTTCTAATGCTTGACCTCACACCTCTGCCTCTAAAGACACTGGTTCAAAATGTGGCACAATACCACTACAATAAAGGAAGAGCTATATAACGAGGAGTCTTAGCATCGACATGAGGTGTCTTAGCATGGTGGCTATTGAAAACCTACAAAGTAAAAACAAACATTTGTACGAAATATTTCGAATGTTTTGGGATATTTATTTAAATAATTTAGTTCATGTAAGAGTGCAATATAAGCAATAAACCAAGAATAAACTGATGTCCATGAAAACGTTATATAAATGGTATGCAAGTTGTAGTTGAAATAATAATAATGATAATAACAACAGCAACAACAACAAATGTGTGAGGTCCAACGCCATATGTAGATACAAAAAAATCAAGTCTTGCAAAGATACATAACGGAATCAAGTGTCATTGTCTTATTTCTTTCACTCAATTATTGTTTTTTTAAAGCTTTTTTATAGTAATTTCTTGAGTTAAAACCAACGTTCATTGCTATTGCTGTATACTTTTATTATTGTGTGGGTTTAGAATCTTTTGTCATTGAATCCTTGGGTGATCACCAGCACAATCCCTATTACACCAATTGTTGATTAAAGGGCAATAGATATTTCTTAAGGACAATGTCATTTGACGTGCCTTACACCAAACCAATAAGCTTTCTCATAACCATTTTATCTTTATTGTTTGATTAGATTACATGCTAGTAGATTGTTTCAATAAAATCACTGTATGCGTTTAATCATCTACAAATATAAGTTTAGTTTGTTGCTTATTACACGAGTATAATACAACAATTTTAAGCGATATTCATCCTAATCTATAGTGAATAGAAGTATTTTCAGAAACCTTGTGTCAGCAATCTCACAACTGTTGTACGAGTTTGTTCAATTTGTATAACATTAATGATATCAACATCAGAGACATCATTTATCATTCCATGCTATCTTGTGATATCTACTATTCCACTAGTTTAAAAAATATTAAACAATATCCTGTTGTGTTGAAAAATAAAGTTGTGGTACACCATATGACAGTATAATTGTGCAGTAGACAACTTGATATAAACTTGTATGTTAGTATTTTATTGTTTGCTTAAAAAAAAAAAAAATTTCTTCAATAGAAAACTTAGTATACATTTGCATGTTGGTCTATTGTATGCTGAAAAATTCTGCAGTTAGTATTAGATGAAATTCTTAAAAACTAAAATTTTCTATTAGGTCAAACTTTTGAAAGCCAGAATTTTATGTTAATTTAAATTTTTGAAAACTAGAATTTTCTGTTAACTTAAACTCTTGAAAACCAGCAACCTATAGCATAGTTTAAATCTTTGCCGTGGCATAGAACAACTATTTAAACATACATTCCATTGAAACTTTACTTAGATTGAATATATAGTTGAGTGTACAACTATATTGTCATCAAACCCAATAGCAATAAAGAGTTTATACATAAAACATATAATTAATAAGTGATAAAAAAGCATAAGCTTTGAGTATCTTGAATTAGTTATAAACAAACTATAGACACAGAAAAAAATTCAGTGATTAACATATTTACAAAATTACCCCTGCTTGCGTATGAAGTTTGGGCTTGTGACTGAAACAGCTCTATCTTGACTCGGTCAGTACCATCTTCAAGTTGTGACCCAATGAGGTGTAGTTGCAATTGACAAACCAAAAACCTAAATATTTTGATTTCTAGCAATCAAGGCAAAGGTAGTATTAGATATCTCATGTATCCAGAAGACTAATGGAAGTGTTCAATTCATGCACAAGTCTGCCAATTTGTATAGGTTTGTGAAAGAGTATATTTCCACTCCAGCAATGATTCTGCCAATAACAAGCCTCCAATGTCTCATCAAATCCTACGAATAAGGGATTGGATAAAAGCAACAATATAGTCCTTTAAGGACAAATAATCATAGACTTTATATCAAGATGGGATGAAGGGTATACAAGTTGCCACACTAACAAATTCTTTGATTGTAGGCAACAAACAAGGCTACAAATGAGTTGGTGACTTGGAGTCCAGTAAAGAGTCAAGGTCCAGTCGTTAACCCCTCTATAAATACCCCAAACCCATGTTTAGGGGTACTTTTTCATTACTTTTCATATTTACAGCACTTGCACACATTCAAGCATCCTACAACCCTTTCTTTGCAAGTTCAAGCAACATTCCACAACTTTCCTCTATTCTGAGAAGGTGGTATATCCATCAAACCTTTGCAAACCTTTGAGGAAGACAACATAGGAATCCCAACTCAAGGATCAAAGTCATCGTAAAGTAATAATAGTTGTAAAGTTTGGATTTGAAGAAGTGTAATGGTTGCTATCTCAGCCTTGCTAAATTTTTGAAGTAATGAAAAGTCAATTTTCTCTTTTCTTTATTCTTTCTTTTATGCTTGTTTTATTAGATTTACAATTTGAGTAATAAGGAGTTAATTAGAAGTGTGCTGCCCACAAGTGCAACAGTAACTAACAAGTTTCTTAATTGAAAACGTGGAGTGATAGTCTCCACTATAAAAACAATATACCATCCCTAAATGCTATATAATTTGAGCACAAATTTCAAGTTCCTTTGAGCCAATAAAATTTGGTGTTACACAACACCAAAGATAAGTGTTTGGTGTATCCTTAAGTTCTACCCAAAGAAAACTACTTAAAAAACAAGTTTTCTATTAAACCTCACTAAGAATATAAAGATTCTAAGAGATTCAATCTTGGAAGTAGAACTGAAACTTGTTTAAAATAAAACTGAAGTGCTTTGAAAAAAATTAGAACTTGAAATAATGGATTTCTTTATTCTTGATGTTAGCAAAGTGGGAAAATTTTCATTGGTTTCCACTTTAAGCATTGGGAAGAGACGATCATTTTTTTTTGTTGGAAATGGCTGGAGTTGCATTTGTGCTAACTAAGCCAAGGCTTTATGAAAATGGCTTGTTCCTGGTCTACTCAGTTGTGAGACAAAACTAACAAGATATGTAGACATGCTATCTTAAGTATAATGACTAGAACCTTGTACTACATGTACAGAAAGATGGGAATGGCGACTAAAATATGGAATGCTTTAAATAAAAAATATATAATGGAAAATGTAGGAACTAAAAATATATTGTATTTGAGTGAATGAATTTACCTAGAGCTATTTTTCGTTGCGACACTTATAGACAAGTTTCCTCCTTTTTGAAAAGAATAAAATAATAAGTTAAAAAAAAGGAAGGACCATAGTTTGGAGGAGTTATTTATAAGTGCTCAAACAAAACGAGCAAATTGAGAATAAGCTAGGGGAGATAGACCTAGAGAGGCTCAAGCTATTAACCAAATTATTCTAAATGATGAAGAAAAGAATGAAAAGAAAAGAGCTAAAAAATATAAGAAAATTTTCAAGAAAATTGATAATAAATTTAAAAAGAATAAATGAAATAAGACCTACTTAAATGATGAGTGCTTTGTCTATGGAAAGACAAGGCATATGGCAATTGTTTGCAGACACATAATGGGCACGAAAAAGCCGACAAAGTATAATATTAGTTGGACAGAAGCAAACAATGTTGTAGTTAATTGTGATAACTGAAGTAAGTATGACAAACACTTCAAAGGACTGAGTGATTGATACTGAAGCCACAAAACACATTTGCAATGACAAGATTGTGTTTACCGCCTACACACAAGCAAGAGAAGGAAATGTCATTTATCTTGAAGATTTTTGGACCTCACATGTTCCTGGAAGATGAACTATGCGACTAAAACTAACTTCTGGAAAGGTTTTAGCCTTAAATGATGTACTTCACATCAAAGAAATTAAACATAATCTTGTATTAGGGGGTTTGTTAGAGAAATCTAGGATAACACTTGTAATTAAGTCCAATAATTTAGTCCTTACCAATAAAAACTAATTTCTTGGAAAATGATATTATAACTCTGGGTTATATGTACTGAATGCCTCTGAAATAGTGAATGGAGCTAGCTCCTCTTCAATTTACATGGCATACTCAATTGACTTATGGCATGGTAGATTAGGTCATATAAATCAATCATATTATTTAAAGAAAATAAAACAAGTTAGATTAGTATCAAATTTAAATTACAATGAATTAGAGTTGTGTGTAATCAAAATTAACAAAGAAAACACAAAAAAAGTAGAAAGACAAACTAAAATTTTAGCCTTAATTTATAGTGTTAGGGAAGCTTAAAAGCACTATGATTAGAGAATGAAAATATTATTATATAATATTTATAGACGGTCATTGTAGATATACAAACCTTTATCTTTCAAGAACAAAAGATAAAATAGAAAGTGCTTTTATTAAATTTAAATCTTGAGGTAGAAAAAAAAATAAAAAATTGAGAATTGAAAAAGGAGGTGAGTATGGTCCACTCTTACTAAAGGAGTACTATAAAAGTCATGGAATCATCCATGGAACAATAGCTCCTTACACACCTGATTGGTGTATCAAAATGAAAAAATCATTTCCTAAAAGAAAGGATGAATGTAATCCTTGTAAGTTCATGGTTGCTCTTGAACATGTGAGGGAAGGGGGGGGGGGGAGGCAATACTGACTACTTGTCAGATACAAAATACAGTTCCAAATGTGAAAATTGGCAAAAATCCATATGAGTTATGAAAGGAACATACACCTAACCTTAAAAACTTAAGAGTTTGGGGCTATCTAGCAAAGGTAAGACTACTTGAACCTAAGAAGAGAAAGCTAGGTTCATCGACATCTGACTACATATTTATAGGGTATAGAGAAAATAGTGTTGTATTCAGATTCTTAGTCTTAAAATTTGAAAACAATATATTGGAGCCTAATACAATTATAGGGGCTAAGAAATGTTGAGTTTTTTTGAAGATGTGTTTACCATTAAAGTTAGGGTACCTAGTATTTTAGAAGATAAAAATGAAGAAAATGAAACACGAGAACATATATCCAAATATGAGCCCAAGCTTAAGAGAAGTAAATGAACGAGAAAATTAGTCTAATTAGAAGATGATTATTTCAATTATATAGTGAATAATGATATAAAAACATATAAGAAAGCTATGATGTCTCCAGATGCTATGTTTGGAAAGAAGCCATAGACATTGAGTAAGAATCTATTGTGGAGAATCACACATGTGAATTAGTAACACTATCTAAGGGAACTAAACCCATTGGTTGTAAATAGATGTTTAGAAGGAAACTTAAAATTAATGGAACATTTGACAAATTTAAAGCTAGACTAGTGACTTTCAGATGTGGGTAAGAGGAAGGTGTCGACTATTTTGACATATATGCTCTTATATCAAGGATAAATAATATTAGAGTGTTGTTTTCTATAGAGCAATCCATAAGACAGTTGTACATCAAATGGATGTTAAAATAGCCTTTCTAAATGGAGATATAGAAGAAGATATATACATGAAACAATTTGAAGGTTATATCATACAAAGACTAGAAAAAAGGTGTGTAAACTAGTTGCCCTTGTATGTGCTGATGCAAGTATTAAAACAATAGTATGAAAAATTTGATAATGTACTTGTTTCTAATTGATACATAATAAATCAATCTGATAGGTCCGTATATAGTAAATTATCTAAAAATGTGGAGTTATCATCTGTTTTTATGTAGATGATATGCTGATATTTGGGACAAATTTAATAGTTAAAACTACAAAGAAATTTTTGTTTTAAGAACTCCAGGTGATTTTAGGAATCAAAATCTTAAGAACCCCAAGTGGACTAATGCTAAACCAATCTTATTATGTGAATAGAATACTTGAAAAGGTTGGACACTTGATTTTTACTCTAGTGTCTACACCATATGATTCTAGTATATACTTCAAGAAAAATACAGATGGGCTAGTGATTCAAATTAATATGTTAGAGCGATAGGAAGTTTGAATTACTTGTCAAACTATAATTGTCTTGTTATAACATGTACTGTGTGTAGACTAAGTAGATATACTCACGACCCTAATTAGCCCATTGGTCAGAATTAGTTAGATTGTTCAAATATATAAAATGTACATCTAATTATAACTTGTGTTATAGTGGTTCAGCCGCAGTGCTTAAGGGTTATTGAGATGCAATTTGGATATTGGACACTCTTAATACCAGATCCACGAGTGGATGTGTTAACACTCGGTGGTGGTGCAGTCTATTGGAAATATACCAAATAGACTTGTGAATCCCATTCAATAATGGAGGCTAAGTTTATCATCTTAGAGAAGCTAAGATCAGAAGTTGAGAAACCTCTTGACAGATATTTCACTCTGAACTAGACCGGTCCAATTAGTGTCTATGCATTGTGATAATCGGGAAGTTACTGTCAAAACTAAAATCGTAAGTATAATGAAAAAAATAGAAATATACGCTTAAGACAATATAATGCAAAAATTATTAAACGGTTGTGTAATATCACTAAATTTTGTGAGGTCAAAAAGAAACTTGGCTGATCCTCTGATAAAGTCACTAATAAGAAAGTTAGTGATGAATATATCGAAGGACATGTAACTAATAGCCCAATTGTGAGTTGTATGTGATGGTAACCTAATCTATCTGATTGAAGATCCCGTGAAGTAGGTTCAAATGGGTAATAACAAGTTGCATTACAACTCGAATAACACTATCATGATAACTTTTACTCTGAGTCTCTTCCTATGGTGTAGGCAGTGTAACACACTCGAATAGCCCAATTGTGAGTTGTATATGATGATAACACACTTGATGAATTTACCTATATAAGTGTAGAAGTTGGTTCATTCCCTATGAGAACTTGGACAAGTTCACTAGAGTGTTCATGAAAACCAGGATCAACGCAAGGCCATAAAGCGTCTCCACATTGAAAATGACAATGAATGTGAGAATTGGTTGTGAGTAACATATTCAGTTGGCTTACATAAACGGAGGATGGTTCAAAAGAGTTACTCTACTAGATTTCAAGGAACCTTAGCTTGTATATCCTAAATATCATTTCAATGTCTACAATACACAAGTTTCACTGTAATCGATATTTATTGGTTCCGACTCATATTCACCAATCTTATATTTTGATTAATATTTTGAATTTGAGGGGGAAATGTTGTATATTTTGGTTTTCCATTTTGGAGATTCAAAGTAAATGTGAGTCTCCTTATAGATTAAATATTTTATTTTATTTATTTAATTACTAATTTTACCAAGAGAGTTGTTAGAGACATCTCTTTCCTATTTTATGGAGACCAAATATCTCTCCCTTAAATGTTTATTTCTTGCTTATTTTGTTTATAGAAATCAACGATCTCTTGCTTATTTTGGTAAGAGAAATCAAAGATATTTCTCTATTAATTATTGTAAGAGACGTTGAGCCTATTCTACCACTTATTATTTTATATAGGAGATTATATTTTCTTTGTAAATTATAAAATGATATTAAATGCCATTAAATATGGTGATTAAAGATATTAATGTGCAACACCAAAAGAAACATAAGGAGTGTGTCAATGGAGGTGGGAGGATTAATGAGAAGAAAAGAGAACGTTGGGCTCTCTTTATGAAAAGGAGAGATATGATGCTATATGAGATGCAAGAAAATCAAGTCTTGCATAGATACATAATGAAATTAAGTATTATTGTCTTTTTTTTCCCACTTAATTATTGTTTTCTTTTAGCTTATTCTTTTTGATTTCTTACATTAGAACCAACCTTCATTACCATTGCTGTGTGCTTCTATTATTGTGTGGGTTTAAAAGTTATCATCATTGAATCCTAGGTGGTTGTCGACACAATCTTGTTAAACCAATTTTTGAAGGGCAACAAATATTGTTTAAGGATAACATCATCTACGTACCTTGACACCAAACTTATAAGTTTTCTCATGCATAACCCTTTTATCTTTACTGTTTGATTAGATTATGTGCTATTAGATTGTTTCAATAAAATCACTTAATGCCTTTAATCATCTGCATTATGAGTATAAATTCGTTTGTTGCCTATCACACAAGGTAACTTTGAGTAAAATTAGTTCGCATGGATAAATTGATGTTACCTTTTATTCGACATTGATTTTTTGATTGAGTTTATGAGTTGTTATTATTGGTATTCTTCCACCTTGGTGAGGGCTTATTAATAAAAAGAGGCTTCGACCTCGCGCTATTCAAAAAAAAAAAAAAAAAATACGAACTTATCTTACTCCAATCAAGGCATAAACTCTTCGGAGACGTACATATTTTAAGGCTGAAGTACGATAAATCTGCCACCTTAGAGACGTCACATCTGGAGGCTGAAGCACAGTAAAGTTGTCTGCTTAGAGACCTACACCATCCTAACCTGAAAAACTGCCACTTCAACATAAAACCTGAGAAACCTTGAACAAAACTTTGTATGACAATACCTTCCCAATCACCTGGAATGAAACAAAAATCTTGAGATACAAAGTTAGATCATTCCCTTGGGACGCACACAGATCAACTATTGAGATTTTTTTTTTTTTTGATAAAGCTCAACTATTGAGATGGAAGACATGTTTTTCGGGGAGAGGACCCCGTCTACTGTTCGAAATCCCTCTACAAGGGGGCCTATCACAGTCACAGCCACAAACGTGGGTGTGTGTTTTTATTTCCTCCGTCAAGATTTGAATTGGAAAAGGATCTCCTCCACCCAATATGACTGTCCCCCATGTCTGCACACACAAAGGGTGGGGTATATAGGGTAAAAATTGTAAAAACAGAATTTCAAATGAAAAAGTTGGTATAGAAAGAAGGGTGTATAGGATTAAAACCATATAAAAAAGTGTTCAAATTAAAAATAGGTACCTAAAAATGGCCCAAAGAATTAGGTATGAACAATCCATAAATGGACAGGGTCCAAATAAAGTCGGGTTGACACATCGGCACCAAAAAGTGATAAGTGCCCCCCAAAAAGTGTAAGTCACTTTTTCAGTGCTGATGTGGCTGCCCCTGATGCCATTCACACCTATTTGTTCAGGGGGTTGTTCGTCCTTGGTGGGTTGAATCGGTTTGGGTCAAGTTTTACCATTCCTAGTGCCAAACTGACAATTGGAGGCACTTTTACGGTGTATTAGACTGATTGAACATTATTATTATTTTGTGAAGTTAAACATTTTGAATCATCCACTTGATTTCAAAGTTCCATGTTGATAAGGAAAGATAAACATTAATGTATTTCACGACTCTTCCAGAAAGCCAATTATGTAAAATTATAAACTATAAGAATAACCAACAAAAATTATAGGAACTATAATAAAACACAATTCTCCTTAAGAAGAATTTAAGAAGAGAAAGATACATACGATATGCTTATTTCCTAGTGGGATTTTCCTTGAAAGAATAATTCAAAATAGAGAATATACCATTAATTAGGGGTGGCAATTCGTATTAGTGGGTTGGGCTTGTGTTGTGGTGAGACAAGGGTATACAACTATATGGTTCAATCCTAATCCGACTCATTCATTAATTGTATCAAAATGGGTCAAACTGCATTGTCCCAAAACACGTTTCCAGTCAACCTTAACCCGCTTATTTCGTGTTGGGTTCGTGTAGGGTTATGTGGTAATTCATGTTGGCAGGTCATATTCTTGTCATGCCAAGTTAAGGGAACACGAATACAACTGTATGGCTCAACCCTAACCCAACCCATTTATTATTCGTGTCACCCTAACCCAGTTATTTTGTATTGGGTTCGTGTCAGGTTCACAGGTCATGTCAAACATTGCCACCCCTACCTATAATGTGCTTATTTCCTTGGTTAGAATGAGAGCAAATCCTCTGCAACAACAAGCTTAAATAACATTAACAGGAAACTACTCTCAAAGAACGACATCTATACTACGAAATTGAAATTTTAACATTGGGTGAGACTTGAGGGTTTTAATACGTAGACTTAAATGTGGCCCACTTTTAACCACCTTCATTTTTTTAGGGCAGTCTCTGTTTAATGTCAGTTAAGTTTGTTGCAGAGGATTTGTTTTTGGGTAGAATTGGTTTAGTAGTTAATGCTGTTTATAATATTGAATTAAGAAAAAAAATTCATCCGCTTTTGTCTATCGAGCTTTCATCATTGAAGTTAAGAATAACATTTATGTCAAACTTTATCAAAATCCACCCTTTAAAGTGGCTATTATATCACTTTCACCCATCATTTAGAATAACATTTAAGTTTTGCATAACGACAATCTATTCTAGGCATTTAAAGGGTCCCAGTATTATTTAGTAAAGTTATTAAGCATGATATAGTCATCAAGAGTTGAGATTTGCTAGGAAAGCTAACACAATACAACTTTGTCAAGAAAGCAACCCAAGTATGTCATGTATAAAGATGTCAACTTGCTAAGTTGGTAAAGTCCGTGGGTGTTATACCATTGACTTGGTTTCAAAACCTGTGTTCACAGCAAACGGATTGGATAAGACAACTTAGAGAGTGGCTAAAGTTGGAATAACATTAAAGTCAACACATCAGTGCCAAAAACTGAAAAGTATCCCTCAAAAAGTGTATTTCAAATTTTCTGCTATGATGTGTATGTCATTCTAACTTTAGCCACTCTCTAAGTTGTCTTACCAAATCAGGCCTCGTGTTCAACTTTTTACCTCTCTCACTAAACAAATAAAAAAAGAGGAAGAAGTATGTCATGTGCCATTTTTTAATTAAAAGTCTGAAAATTCTAAACTAATCTGATTTCGTATGAAACGGTGGCCCTTCAAAGGGATTTTTGTTTAATCTGATTGAAACCCAACTAAAACAAATAATCTGTCTCTCTCAAGAAATGATCTTCTGTGACCAAATTTGGTGTGTCTATGTAACGTGTGAATTTGATGCCCCTTTTGGACAACTATTTTTATTTAATTGAATAATTTTTTTGACACTTTTTATCATACATCCACGTGTCAACCAATGGTGTGGTCATACATGAAAACAAATTTTCTGTGATCATGTGTGACATGCACCACAAACTAATATGTGATGTATTTGTGAGTTTGATGCCTCTTTTTGGGAGCCGTATCCTCTGCGCCACTTTGCGGTGCGCTACGGTGAGCCAATGACACAAAGGGGGGGTGGGACCCATACACTTTTTGCAGGGCCCTACCCCCATTGTGTCTGTGGTGCCCTACCCCCATTGTGTCTGTGGTGCACTGTAAGGTGGCACAGAGGATAAGAGTTCTTATTGGACTCTTCTTTTCTAACCCTATATATACGCATGGTGTGGTCACACCAATATCTTTGTCACAGAAAATTTGCTTAAACAGGGAAAGATGTGGCATGGTGAGCTCGCTTCTCCGTGTAAGCTTATGCAGCATATCCGTCCCATCCATGAAGAAAACCTAGATAGAATCTGAATTATTTTTTAATATGTCTATTTGCAAATATTTTGATAGAAAATGAAAAAAAATGTGAGAAAATAATATATATATATTTTTGGAAAAAGTAATGTTTCACTATTGGAAAAGATCTCCTACTCTTACATATGTTTGTGAGGACATGGAGGAACAGAAAAATTAGGTGTAGGAGATCCTTTTCATGAAACATAACTTTCTACGAAGAAAAATACACTTTCTTCCGATTTCTGTTAAAATCTTTGCAAACAGACAAAACAGCTTTTCCATCAAACTTTCATGTAATCCGTCTACCAAAAAAAAAAAAAACCTTTCATATAATTAGGGCTGCAAATGGATTAGATTTGGAATAGACATAAACATATCCTATTCTAACAGATATTATAAAATTATATTGTATCATAACCGTTTAAAAATTTGGATTTTAGATATATGAAAAAAAAAAAGAAAAGAAGTAATTCCAGATATGTTGTCACAATCGTCAGTACATTCTTTTCTAACCCATATCTATCCTCTATAAAATCTTCAATGCCATATGATCTAATAATGATGTTAGATGGAGCAAAACACCATCTCTTCTTCCATGCGGTGGACATGAACTTCAACCACTGTGACATAATTGTAGTAAAACCTATGGGTGCTGCCATGGATCAAGATGGAGCAAATATGAAGTAAATAATTGATATATTTTTAAGGGTTTTAGTTATTAGGCTATTTATGATTATTGGATTAGTTTTAAATTCAACAATTTATTCTCTATATTGTTATATTTTTACGAAACGGATATTAATGGAACACCTATCCGTTTATAACGGATAATTTTATAAACGGATCGGATAAGCTTATTTCGGTTACACTCGGACCGGAACACGGTAATTTTTCGGATGACTTGCAGACATACATATAATCCCCAGCTAAGAAAGTATTCTAGTCAAAGACCCCAATTGTCAAACACAGAGTAGAAAGGAAAAAAAAATGGCAAAAGCTCCTCTCTTCCTCCTCTCTCTTCTCCTCCTCTTCTTCATCTCTTCTGCAAACCCAAACCCTAACCCAGAAAACGATCAACCCAGGTCATTGACAGCCCACGACGAGCTCAAGAAGAAGGGCTTTCCAGTAGGATTGCTCCCCACAAACGTCTTGGACTACACTCTCAATCGAACCTCCGGTGATTTCTTTGTAAATCTCGGCGATTCGTGTAAGATTACGCTCCCTCCGGACAATTATCTGGCCACATATGGGAAGAGGATCAAAGGGAAGCTCGTCGAAGGTCGGATCGCAGAGCTTGACGGGATACGAGTCCGGGCTTTCTTCCAGTGGTGGTCCATTACCGGGATTCGATCGAGCGGTGAGAATCTGATTTTTGAGGTTGGGATGGTCACAGCCAAATACCCGTCGAAGAATTTCGACGAGGTCCCGGCGTGTGAGGGTCAGCGGTCGTCGTCCTAGCCGTCGAAGGGATTCAAAGGTTTGTTTTTTTATGATTAAAAGTCTTTCTCTTTGCCGTCTATCTTGAATGGTAGATTGTGTTGGGTAACTGTTTGATTATTAATCAATTTTAGTTCTTTCTAATTAGGGTTTGATAGATGTCTTTTGCCATCTGTTTATACAGGTGGTTTTCTTTGAATTTGAGTAAATTGTAGTGTAATGGGTTGGATCAACAAGGATACCTCACATCTCTAGGCCCAAACCTAGAAACGGTATGTGGCCATTAATCATGGTCGTCCAATTAATGGGTTGAGGAAAAGTTTGCATCTTTGGTTGATTATAATTATTTGGTTGATGAACTTGTTTATTGAAGGCTGCATATAAGCAAAATAAAACCGATTTGTCTGCTTGATTACATTGATATGACATTTGGGGTATGAGTCAACGATGGTTATAAATACCCATTGCTTGTAAAGTAAAGATGTGGTGCTTCACACCAGATTAAATGTTATTTTGGATGGTTTCCATGATCCTTAACCATTGACGTATGATTGAAAATTTATTTTAAGCTTCCAATCAGATTGAGAGTTTGAGATCTGTCTTTGTTTTATCTGTTTTTGTTTTTGGTGGTGGATACTAAAAAGTTTTGTTAAGTAGTGTTGTTTTATTTGAATTGGTTGGGAGGGTTTTCTTTTAACATTCTTTACTCTGCTATGGTTTTACTCTGTTTTTATTTGGTTTGTGATGTGTATTCTTAAGGTTTAGTCTGTTGTAAAGATTTATATTTGCTTTTGGAGTGAGAGAACTATATTTTACCTAGACAGCTGATGGAATAGGCTACCTAAAGGGATCATTTGGTGGTTTTGGGGAAAGAAGGGGGATCTCAAGTACATATATTAACTTACGTAAGGATATGTTTGATGAAACGATAATTAGTGTTAGAACAACTGGGAGAGATCAATAAGTTCTAGATCCCTGTATGTTTACATTAGTGGTCAGATTTGAGCCTGTTTCTATTTGCAGTAGTTATATAATGGGTTGACTTGGCATTTAGATAGGTCCAATGGTGTATATTGTTTGCCTTCGATTTAATTTTGATTAACGAAACCAAAGAGATGGTAAATACATAATTTGAACTATGGAGGGATGTTCTAGAATGAAAAGCTTTTGAGATAAGCTACACTAAAATAGAACACATGGTATGCAAAGTTAGTAAAAAATGAGTAGAAGAAGATGCCAACTTGTTAGGTTGGTAAAGTCTGTGGGGGTTCATACCACGGACCTGGGTTCTAACCCGTCTTCACCTATTAAAAACTAACCACTGATCCAGTTGCTTATGGAAAAAAAAAAAGATCAGAAACAAGGGAGTAGTTAAGATTGATAAGCATGAGTGACCATTTTCCTTTTCTCGGTTCAATCATTTAGAAGAAAGGAGAGAATGATGAGGATGTTACTTGTATAATAACCACAAGGTGGATGAAGTGGAAAGATGTTTGTGGAGTGCTGGTTGATAAAATAATACCATTAGAATTAAAGGGATAGTTTTATAAGATGGTTATATGGCTAGCCATGCTTTATAGGGCAAAGTATCAGGCAACCAAGAAACAATACATCCATTAGAATGAGTGTGGTTTAAGAGGATGTTGAGCTGGATGAGTAACGAAACCAAAAAAAAGTAGAATAAGAAATGAATACATTTGCGAGAACTTAGGGATAACACAATAGGTGACAAGACAATGGAAAGTCGATTGAGATGTTTTGATCATGTGCAACAAAGACCAACGACTGCAAATCTGCAACAGTGAGAATGAGTGGGATAGTGCAAGCTGAAATTATTAAAAGGACAAGGGGAAGGCCAAAAGTGATTTAGGTTGATGTAATGTGGAAAGACGTAAGTGCTTATGAATTAACAGAAGATATAGCCTTAGATATGGTGGAATGTTGGAACATGTTTCGTGTAGGCGACCCCAAGTAGTTGGGTTAAGGCTTTGCTGAGTTGAGTTCAGTGGGTGAACTGTTTTATTAGTTTTTAATTAATCTGGATTAGGTTTAGCCTGAAATTTTTTCTTTTTTATTTGGCTCCGCAATTAATTTGATGTCATCATGTTTCCTATATTTATATTCTGCTCGGGATTCCTTTTATTAGGAAAGTATTAAGATATTACAAAGTCTAGACTTAACATATTTTTCGTCGGGTCACGCCTGCGTTATAATAACTTTTTGTTCAGTAAGAAAAATTTAGTGTCAGTACGGAAAACAAAAAAAGACTGAATAATAACCTCACTAAATGACTTGGTGATGTTTGGAAGAAGTCCATCAGATGCATTGTCTCTCAAGAGTCATAGGATACAATGGTATGTGAAGGATGGGGTTGGGGTCATGGTTCACTGGTCAGGCAGTGCACCAAATTTATTGGGGTAAACGTAGTCAGTCTGTAATTCAACATTTCTTTTGTCTTCTGGTTTGCTTTGGCTTGTTAATTTTGTAAGTTTCAATTCTCTCAAACCGTAAGATAATACATTAGGTTTCAATTTATTGCTGTCTGGTTTTTCTAATGTCTTATTATTGCTGATAGTTCTTATGGTAACTTCATCATTATTATTTTTTGGTAACTTCATTATAATATTATTATTTACCTTGTAATCAATTTATTATGGCATTGATCATTATGTGACTGATTTTTATAAATAATTAGGTGCAAAATGTTTTTTTTTTTTTTTAATTTATAGAAGTATATTTGGTGAACAGTTGTTAGCTACCAGCACCATCTAGTCTTGCCCCTACCACACCCAAAAATAAATAAACAAATAACTGCACCATTTACTTTTACTTGATTTTCTTTATACGTAGTGGTGGGTCTGGGCACACTTTTTTTAATATTTAGGCTCAAGCCTAGGCCTATTTATTTGATCCTGGGCCATCAATTTCAAAAAATACTAGCAATTGTAACAGGAGTTGAACACAAGACCTATTATATATATAATGAGCGAATCCTGTAACCGACTAAGTTATGAATGTTTGTTTTAAAAGGCTTAGTGTATTTATTACATATTTAAATTCTGTGTTTTCTACTATAGAAAAAATGGTTGCCTTCCTTGTGTATCAAACTTAAGACCTTGCAAGAAAGTGTTCTTGATTGAGCCTAGCCCTATCAAAATTTTGGGCTTTAATCTTGGGTCTGGGCTTTTGTCGGTCCTATCTTGGGCTGAGCTTTTTTGGGCCAATTTTCTGTCTGAGCTTGGACTGGCCCGGCCATGCCCACCCCAATTTATACGGTTTTTCCTCTTGATCCCGTTATGGTGCTAGTCTGTACTTGCGCTTTTGCGTTTGCTTTAAAACATTTTCTTCTTCTACTAGATAGAAAGAATTGTCTGGCAATTGGTTCTCAGTTTCTTCTTATTAAACATGGAGTGAGATCATCATCTCGTTGTGAAGCAGCATCTAGCGTGATAGTCATTTCATTGACCTAATCGGATGGAGTAACTGCAAACTTGCCTGTTTGTTTCTTGCAGGGCTTCAATTGGTTGCGTCTATGGCTTATAGATTATGTGATACTCTCCACTTGTTAGCCAAGGGACTTTGTGAATCAATTTAGCTTTTTTTTTTTTGGATAAATGTGAATCAATTTAGCTGTTCACGTATTGTACTCCATTAACAATAGATAGTAAAGTACTCGTGTATTTTGTTAGATCATATGCCATGCTTGTCAACCTAAGAAAGTAATCACATTATTCTCCTAGTCTAGAGATGGAATGGATGCCAAAGCCCCCGTGCTAGGGGTGCTAGGGTGGCTGAGGCGGACTCATAACCTCTGCACCAAGGGTACTGTGTGCCGCCATGAGCCCAGACACAAAGGGGGGTGAGGCCCATACACTCTGGGCTCATGGTGGCGCACAGTACCCTCGGCGCAGAGGATATGAGTCTGGCTGAGGCATCAGGGAGGCTAGGGTCGAATCCCCCTATATGCAATGTGAAGTGGTCCTGCATTGCGGGTCCTGCCATGATGGCAGTCAAGGTCCAAGACCCAAGTGGCCATACCAGAAAAGAGAGAGAATTTACAAGGACTCGTCCTTTTGTAACTTTTAGGCATGAAAAATCACAAGGACAAAAGAAATCCTTTGCCAATGCGCATGTGTCCAGGTGGTTGTGGCATTATTCTTCTATAGTCAAGGTGAGGGGTCAAATCCCCTTAAGAGCAAGTTTCAAGTGTGTCGTAGCATGTCTTAGGCATTGCTGTAACGGCTGTCATATATATATATATATATATATATATATATATATATATATATATATAATCTAAGAAAGAAAATGTTCTGTGATGAGAAAGTATCTGTAGTGTTTATGGTGAATCACAAGCTGACACATGATGTGTTTCGGATTCAAAAAAGTGGTGTAAAAAAAGAGGCCAAATTCAAAAACACATCATGTGTCAATCAATGGCACTCCTACATATGCCTGTGTCAACACAGACAATCATTCTTCAGAATCTAATGACCATACTTCTCATCCCGCCATTTGGACGTTTGAATCTTTAACCTCTTCAAAAAAATTCTCTTCAGGTGTCTCCATGGGTTCCAGTTACCTCTTTCAGTATTCTATATGGCTACTACAAATTAACTATTCCTTTGTCCTGTAAATATTTTTAGATGCTTCCTGCCCCCTCCGATCATATGTATGTTTTTTTGTTTATCACTTTTGTCCAATCCGACCGGATTTTCCTTGTGCTGGTCCTATGCCATATACTTGTCTTCCCTGGACACTGCTCAAGGTGCCTCATACCTCTGACCGACCTGGACAATCTTCCTTTCCATGTTTACTCGTGTTTCACACATTCGGCTGATCTGGACATCAAATCTTTGTCATGCTGGCCCGTGTGCTATGAGTGCGGTTTCTGAATGCTCCCCTAAAAACCGCTAACCAGGGGGTGAACACATCAGTGCCAAAAAGTGATTTACACCTTTTTTTTTTTTTGAGAGGGGAGGGGAGGGGGGCATATCACTTTTCAGCGCTGATGTGCCTGCCCCCCTGACGGGTGGTGGTTAGCGTTAGTTCAGGGGAGCGTTCCCAATCCTCTTTGGTGTGCTACACATTGTCTGACATAGATGTTGCTCAAGGTACCTTGTAAGGGAACTGTATCCTCTGCGTCACCTTATGGTGCACGGCAGACATAAAGGGGGGTGGGGCCCTGCAAAAAGTGTATAGGCCCCAACCCCCTTTGTGTCTGTGGCGCACTGTGACGCATCGTAAGGTGGCTCAGAGGATACGAGTCCCCTTGTAAGTCCCTCTGACCCGGATGCTACTCAAGGTTCCTTGCACATTTGTTTAATTTGGACATCAGATCTACTCTTTCTGGCCATGTGCTTCATCAAACCCAAACGCTGCTCAAGGTGCCTTGCACCTCTATTTGACCCGGACATCGTGTTGGTGCTCCCATATTGGCTCTCTTGCCACATGTAAACCCTTCACTCTTTAGGTGTCTAGAACCTTTATTCAATCCAGACGTGGTCAACAGACTTTTGTGCTGTATTAGATCCCATTCCAGCTATCAGCTACATGCAGAAACCTTTACACTCTAAGAGCAGCTAGCTTGAGAGGATGCAGGCATCACACTGTGAGGAATGAGGATTGAATCGTGTTGGGCAATGTGTCTACTAGTTAAATGCTCACACTTAAAGTAGCATATGCTCTTGTGTATTAAGACTACATTTTTGTTTCCTTTGGTCGGCTCACAATTAGGCCCTCAAGATTGCAAATCCTCAAGTAACACTCATAGGCATAACACATGCCCTTTATGTGGGAGTTTATGTAGACTTTCACCTACTTCTTTGTCATTTGTCCACATTATAGAGTTTGATGGTTTCGAAACAAAGAACTTTGAAGGAAAAAAAAATATAATCTAAGGCCCAGTCTGGTTGCCATGAATTGTATAGAAAAGAAAAGAAAAAAAAGAAAAAGAAAATCCCACATGAAAAGGAAAGAAAATAATCATGAGAAATACATGACAAAACCAGCTTTTCATGGCAACCAGATAACTTAAATATGATTTCCTGAGAAAATTTTGTCATGAGAAAACCTCTTCATGGCAACCAGACAGGGCCTAAGAGAATCCAAAATATGTTCCATGGAGAACATATAAACTTGGGGCTCTCTTATTTTTTTCTAAAATTTCTTACTTTATTTGAGATTTCAATTCTCAACCTCAGGAATGAGTTGACAAATACCTAACACCGATTAAGATAGTCACAAAGGTGCACTTATTCGACTATGTTGACTACCAATCACTTATGATAGCCTTAGTTGGCCTGAGGATAGGGAAACTTGATGTATTCCCCCATCCTGAACGAAGGTGATAGCCAGTCTTTCTCATAGACCAATGTAAGCTATCCGTGTTCCTCCCAGCACTTTTATCTTTCAAACACAATCCGCAAAATGGTCTGTTCTTTGGTTTTGATTTGACTAGTCTTTTATTTTTCATGTTTAGAAACCCTAATATAAACCAGAAGTTTTGTCCATCAAAAGCCTTATCAACTACTAAAGCTTGATGCAATAATAGGACCTTTAGATACCAGAAGCTTGCTTACGAAAATTTTAGGGGAACTGTATCCTCTGGTCTGCTCCCATCGTGCTCCATTAAAGTGGGAGTGACACGTGTCCTCCACATCATGGAGATCAAAACCAAGAAGAGGAAGGGTAAACCAAATGGTGAGAAGTAGAGGACATGTACCACTCCCACCTTAATGGAGCACGATGGGAGCAGACT
>JAOXJP010231271.1:15038-39055 GCA_025762735.1 Platanus orientalis | reverse complement strand
CAATAGGAGAGCCCTCTAAACCCCCCTTGACAAGCCCTCCCCTTAATAGGTGAGCCCTTTACCTGAAAAACCAGAGAGTCCCTACGTTTTTTAGCAAAACTCATTGTGGGGAAAACGACCATAACTTTCTCTAGAAAACCTAGAATTGGGCACCGTTTATCGAGTTGAAAAGAAGACTCGAGGAAATTTTCAACAAGGTAAGTCTCATACTCTAGTTCACTTAGGATTGGTGTCAGTGGACCCGGAAAGTTATCCAAATTATATAATTGGGAAAAATTATGAACTTGAATAGTTTTAGGTCCAACTTGGGTTTTATACTTCTAAATTGGTCCAATAGATTTCCAAACCATTCCTAAGGTCTGTATAAGCATGTGAAAGGACAATTTTATCCTTATGGAGGTGAAATTACAATTTTAACCCTTAAGTGAAATGTGGGTCGTTACATAAGCAAGTAATCTAGAAAAAAGAAACTAAAAAATCAGCAAACAACCTCAACTATAGGCTACAAATCAATTGGTGATTTGGAGTCCAACTAGGAGTTAAAGTCTACAAGATTTTCAAGGAAAGTTTGGAATGGAAGACTCCCACAAATCAAATAATAAACCAACCATACATGACTAGGTAATTTGAACATCATGATTTCAGTGACTCACCAAAATTTGGTGTTACACCAACTAATGTAATTACAACAGAATTTAAGAATGTTGAATTCCCTAGAGAAATTCCACTGCCAAAAATTAATTTGATGGAAGCATCAACAAGAAAAATGTAGATTGGCTGGAGAAAGATCCAAACGCTAGAATGACAACCCATTAAATAAGTGATTCATAGGGGGAGAACCACCCATGTGTGCATAAAGTTGAATGAAACAGAGTCCTTTACTCACAAGAATGTGATAATTTATCATAGACCCAATTTCTCTCCCTGACTTTGGAAAGGCGGCCCATAAATAATTATGGCCACATTCAACTAAGGATCAAAAGATAAAAGGACTTCAATTCCCATTTTTAAAATGCTTGACCAAAGAAAAAGGTCACCCGGTTAGAATAATCGATCAAGAATGATTCTGCCTCCTCTTCGACTGATTAGAAAGTGGACTCATGTAGAACATCCAAAGCTCCCTACACCTATGACCGGAACACAAAAGAGAATAAGGCAAACGCAACACCCATTTGCTAAAAAAATTCCGATTAACCATACCCTTTAAAAGGAATGAAAGTTAGAATTATAGAAGTGTAACCAATATTAACCCTGGCCAAATCTAAGGAAAAGGTTAAAGAAAAACAATAAAAAACAATTGAAGAGGCAGCTGAGGAATTGGAAAAACAAGAAAAGTAACCTAGTCCCAAGGTTGATATAGAAGAAGATTTAGACCAGATTTGATTTAGTTCCATAGAATTAAATTAAATTATATTTGATTTATACTTTACTTTTCCCAATTGTAAACTTCTATTTAAACCACAACTTAGAGCCATTATAATATTATATCCACTGTGAAGAATTATCATCAGTAAAAATTTCTTTATTGAATTACTTTAGGCATTGTAATGGTGTCACTCATGAGTTGGCGGGTTTTGCACTCCATTCCATAGAGTGGAGGAATGGTGTGTGAAAGATGTTATGGGCCTCACCGGAGTTCAGTTGTATTGTTCTATGAATGAAAGTATCATCTTTACCCTATTTATCCAAAAATAAATAAGGAATAAACCATGGTTTTGGAGTAAATCACTTACAATCAAGTTGAACCCATTATACAGATTTGCTAAAGGTGTCATTCGGGTTGGGCTGGCCCAAAGCCCAACTTGTCCATGCTGAAAAATAGGTGGCTAGGCTAAGTTAACTTTGGGTTGGGCTGAGTTCGTCCCCAAATTTCAGGCTCGAACTTTTATTTAGGCCGAGTTCAAGCAAAATCACTTTCAGCCCGAACAGCTGGCCCATCCCAAAGTAGTAATAAAAAATAGCTCGTCCCAGCCTAGCCCAAAATTGATATAAAATATAACATGGCCCGACCTAGAACAAAATTGTTATAGCTTAGCCTAACAAATATAGGGTAGTTTTGGGCCCATTATCAATCCAAAAATTACTAATTAGGCATTTTTGAAAGTATTTGGGGTAATTATGAGCCCCTTCTCAGCCCAAATTTAAAATGGAAATTTAAGTTCAGGCGGCCCAAAGCCCATGATCTTAAAATGGACGGAGTTCGGACTAACTACCTTGGCCCAAGTTCAGACTCAGCTGAGTTTGGGCCAATGTAACTAAGTTCAGGCTGACCTTGGCCTAGCTCAGCCTGGCTCGATTGGCAACCCTTGGATTTTCATCTTCCAAAACTTTCTATGCAAACCCTAAAATGGCTGGAGAGGGAGAGAAGCCTATGTTGGGAATGAGAATAAGAAAGGAGGTGAAAGTGAGAAATCATACAGTGATCTCAACTCTGGTGCTAGAAAATGCAATCACAGCGATCATTGGGAGGGAAGCAAACGTTAATAGGAATTTTAAGAGAGAATGGAAAGAATTAATAGGAAAGATTGGAGAGATATAAAAGAGATGGAGATAGGAGGGATTTTATGAGAGAATAAAGAGAATTTATATGAAAGAATTTGGGGGAGAGAGTAAGTTTTGAAGGAGTGTCTATATGGAAAGGAGGACGAAAAATAGAGTATCCACGTGGATGAGAGAGAAAATGAGTTTGAGGCTATTGTTTTAATATATGATATATATGATTCCCAATCTAGTTATTATTCCTTAAAATTTTTCCTCACAGCTTTTAATTTCAAAGAGAAATAATATACTTAGCTTTGGTTTCAAAGAGAATAATATACCAGCTTGGGTTGAATTGGATGGTGCCTTGAGTATTCGGGTCACTACTTCTCCAATAGTTCCAAGATAGAATCTTCATTTTCCATACAGTGGATAAGGGTCAGCCACCACCATCCTTGATACAAGTTTTTGCTGTTTATATTGGCAATCATCTGTTCTCCCATTCGTATTGATTTGATCAGCCTTTCGACCTTGTGCTTTAATGTTTGATCAGGAGGGTTTTAAATCAATAATTACTCTTTTGTTTGAGGGTTGATCCAACAAGAGTGCACCCAATTTCCCATTCCTTAACCTTATCTTGATTTGTTGAACTAACTTGGATAGCTGCATGTTGAAAATAATCATGGGTCTATTTTGCGTACACTCAATAGCAACTGATCTGGTGCTTTTGTTAGATCCCCATCAAATCCTGATCCTCCTTCCCCGGTATGGCCCATCTGGCTCAGAGCCATTACACCCATTTGGTTTGTACCCTTCATGCATCCTTCAATTCTATTGATCCATGTAAGAAATAGGTGGGACCCAGAAAACGGTGTGGTTAACATCTCCATTTGTCAAATTTTTCTTTATTTTGGTTTTTAAATCAATTCAAAATACAATTTCAAGTATTAACAATCATTTCAATTGTTGTAAAATTAAAAGAAGTCATATCATCCTCTGATCTTTTCTTCTGGATATCACTTTCTTCATCATAGTATTTGTTTCCACTTGTAGTCCGTTGCATAATTTTTTTTTTTTTTGAGGCTCTTAACTTATCCATCCAAGAGAAGGCCTTGCACTGCGTGTTGACGGATAATTGCTCCACCAATCCCTTTAGGACATGTTCCCACGTTGGGCAAATGTATCCCATAAATCCGTTTAGAATAGTGAGCTAGGTTTTGGATGGCTTGGGTGCTCCACATCAAATAATAAAGTTTTAATTATTTTAAATAAAGTGGTAGAATTATCAAGAAAATATTATTCAACTATTTTAAATAATAATATATTTTTTGGCTGTTAATCACAATGAAAATTTTTTATTACCAAAATAAAATTCGTAGTGAAATCTTTAATGAAATTGTAAGAAATGTTCTCACCCAAAACTTGAAAAACTATAATAGCACTTCTATGATACATAAATAAATAATTGACTACCTGACATTTTATTAGTTTAATGGCTATCACATTTGTCAAATCGCATGACTATTTACCTTATGTTTTATCCTAAATTATTCTTTTTGTAAAAAAAATATTAATTTAACATAGTTAAAACATGTAAACTTAAATTATTTTATAAACAAAAATTAAATAATACTATTTGTCATAAAACTACTATGTGTAGTCCTAGCTTAGTAAAAATATGTTTGGCAGAATCCCCATCTCTGGATTGGTCTGATCAAACACTTACTTTTTCCTAGTCAAGCAAGTACCCAGTATACTGTGCAAGTACAGTCACCAGTATAGCAATAGCTACCAATACAGCTCTATAAGTACAGTAATAGCAATTGTTTGGTCCGGAGGACTTCACTAGCTGTTTTAATCTAAATGGTCAACATGTCTTTGTATCCTTCCATATTTTATATTGTCCAAAAAATAACTCACGATCAAATGCCAAAAAAAAAAATCAAAATTATATAAAGACAACTATTACTACATGATGGTGATATTTTAACTCTATAAATGTATAAAGATTAAAAAAATAAAAACTTAAAGATATAGGTAATGCTAGGTAAGGTTTGAAACCTTCCAGTTCTTTGTTAAGTACTGCAACATATTTTTTGCTATATTAAAAATCTAATGTTTTCTTAATCTCCATTATACATTTCTGGTGAAGGTTGATGATATCATGTTTGTTCCACTTTGGGTTCTTCTACCTCTTCATTACATCCAGAGAAATCATTGGATAAGGTATTAAATACTCATCATAGTTGTCATATATTGTAGCATCCAGGTCAGCCCATCACTTGAAGTTTAAGACACTAATTTGATGATAATTAAATGTTTTCTCTCTTACCATCTAATTTTTTTTTAATCTTTTTATATTTCAATTTAAATTCCTAAAATTTGATTGTAATTCTTCTTTGAAAATGGTTTTACTTTATTTTACCTTATTAAAATAGCTTCTCTAATCGAAAGGTTATAATCCTTGAAACTTTTGATTACTGAAAACATAGTATATTCTTATGCATTTTCCTAATAGCTTGATGAATTCAAAATTTGGTTAGCGAAATTTGTCTCACGTTGGAGTTGGATGATTTAAATTGTTTACTTCAATCAGTGGTTGCCAATGTTAACTCCATATATGGAGGAACAACTACACATAAATAAAAATAAAAATAAAAATAAAAATAAAAATTTTGAAAGTTTCCTGAACATATATACCCTAATTTTTTAAAATGTATTTCACTACTGTTTTTTATTTTTTTATTGATTTTAATAGCTCTTAATTTAATAAAAATTCTGTAGGACTTATTTCTTTTATTGAGTAAAAGGATTTTAGGTTTGCTAAGTTTATATAAAGCTATGTAATGATTATTTTCTTTCAAGCTAGAAATAAAATTAGTGTACATAAGAAGTTGAATGACTGATCCTCTCATAAAAGATCAAGTTTCTATCTTTAATAGTTTCTTTGTAAATTTGGGTTCACATCAATTGGTTTTAGAAAAAATACCATGTCTTGAGTTTGAGTCACGGAAGGGGTGATCTATGGAGAAGGCAATCTATATTAGAGTGAGATCCGCTACAGTATGGAAAATGATACTTAAGTGGTCATCACAAAAGATGAAAATGACTACTTAATCAGAGTAAAAGCTGCCACATGGTGGAAATGGTTATTTGGATGAGACGCAAGAATGGGTTATCAGAACATCAATTGCAGAATATAGTGAAGTGTCACGATCCCAAAGGATAAAAGGCCTAACCCAACATGTTCCCTTGGTCCAGGAGCTTTTGGCATATTGGTTTGGTTCATAACATATCTCCGTCAAAGGACGGGAGGTATCTTTCACATTTTCCATCATCTTCTTCTTAGGTGTGCTGTACCAGTTGGAAAAATGCTGAAAAAGCTTATAGTTGAGTTGTGCTGGAGAGGTGGTTAGGATCTTCTCCGGCCATTTCCCACATTCACCTTCGTTAACCAAGGAGTCTCTATTTCAAATAACCGCTTATGCCTTTTCTGTCATCTTATGTTCTACCTCCACGTTTTGCCTTGCAGTTTGAGACATGTTCCTTACTGATTGCGTCACTCCTCGTTTGGTGAAGCGTTCCCTTATTTGAACATTCATCCTTTTTTTATGGTCACCTCACATATTTCTAGTAACCGTCAACCATTATTATGGCTTCTTTGTTGATCCTGTGGTGATTACCCAAACCACCGAAATCTTGGTCATCTCGTCAATGGGGCCACATACTTAATATTTACTAGCTTGGTAACCGGTAGCGTTGCAAACGTCCAAGTCACTATTTGAGCAACAAACGCTGCTTAGTCTTGCCCCAAGTCATGTTTAACCACATCCATCCTGGACCCTGGTGGTAGAATGTCAGCGAATACATTGCTTCCCCCTTCCCATTCTTTCTTGTTAGGAGATGAATGAATTTCCAAAATATGATGCGACTCTCATAAAGTCCTAATTACATAAGATTCCTAAAGATTTGGCAATCTTGCGTGATAATAGAGAGGAGATTTGTTCATATCAGATTTTTAATTTTTTCAATAAAGTTTCTAATTATATAATACGCTTTTACAGAAACATTGTTATCATTTACAAATTTCAGATTCTAGTCTCATATCTTAAATTCTATCCCTTCAATTATTTAAGCACACATATTCTTATTGAGATTCAGGCGTCTAACCATGGCTGCCTCTACTACTCTCACTCTCATTGCGCTTCTCATCTCTCTCATCTCCTTCACTCCCTTCATCTCATCAAGTAAAGACACTAGTAGTATTAATGGTAGCGGTTTTAAGACCCGTCTCATCCACCTCCACTCTCCTCGTTCTCCCCTCTACAACCCAAATTTCACAGCCTGTGATCGAATCCAGGAATCAGTAAGCCGTTCCTTGTCCCGCCAGCACTACTTGAGTAACTTCAATACTGTTGAGGCATCACCCCATGGCTTCAAGTCCCCTGCTAAAAGCATGGTAGGGGAATACCTAATGAGATATTACATTGGCACCCCACCCACCGAAACTTTTGCTATTTTTGACACTGGTAGTCAACTAAGTTGGCTCCAGTGTGAACCTTGCCTTCAGTGTTACAATCGGTCAATACCCATCTTCGACCCCACAAAATCTTCCACCTATAAAACGGTCAACTGCACAGGAGATGAGTGCAATTCCTTACCCATCTCCGGATGCGATCCTGATAAAGATATTTGTAAGTATTTGATGGGTTATGCAGACAATTCATACTCAGAGGGGGATCTTTCCTTTGAAACCTTAATGTTTGAAAACACAGACACAAATGACAACTATACCTTATTGAGCATGCCCTTTGGTTGTGGGCACCATAATAAAGTTAAGCAATATGAAGAGCCTGCTCCACCAGGGATCTTCGGTGTCAATAGAGGACCATTAACGCTAGTTTCACAGATCTTCCTTTTAGGATTGTCCCATTGCTTTGCGTCCAAAAAAGAGATGAATTTCGACAGCACGATATATTTTGGATTGGCAGCAAAGTTTGATGGGGAAAGGACCCCAATGGTAGATACGGATTCATACTTCTACTACCTAAGTTTGGAAGGCATTAGTGTAGATGGCGAGATGCTTCCGATTTCACCAGGTACTTTCAATGCGACAAAGGAGGGTAAAGGGGGGTTCATTATTGATTCGGGTACAACGCTAACTATGCTTGTTCCAGAAGTGTTTAAAATGTTGATCAAGGAAGTGACAAACAAATCGGAACTTAAGAGAGCTGAAGACTCCACAAAGACGCTTGAACTGTGCTATGATGCTACCATGTCCGAAATGGAGCAGCTAGCGCCAGAAATAATGTTCCATTTCACTGGTGCAGACTTGTTACTGAGCGCATTGAATACATGGACTTACAACGGGCATGGGCTGCTTTGCCTGGCCATGTTGCCTGCAAACAGTGGGCAGTCTATCTTGGGGAACTATCAGCAACAGAATGTTAATGTTGGTTACAATTTGGATGATAAATTTGTTTCTTTTCAGCTCACAGACTGTACTGCAATGTAGGATTTTTTGTATTCATTAATTAATTGTTTTAAGTTTGGAATAATAAGAGTTGGAACCTGCAGCACTTCTTCTTAGCCATGAAAATCTCTCTCTCTCTCATGCTCACACTCATTTGGTTGACAAACCTTAGGTTGTGTGCCATATTGTAATGATCACACCAATTTGACGATGGATTTAAAAAAAGTTTCTTATTTGTCAAAAAGTTGAGCCATTCATCGGAAGATAACTTTGCATCTCATTATGAAGGGGGTTTGGCTATTCCACATGTTGTTAAACAATTGTGGGAAATTAATTTTACAGTATTTAAATTTATACAATAAAATGGACAAAAGGTAGAACAATATTAAACGAATAAAATAATAGAGAATTGTTGCAGAGATTCAATCTAATATACTGTAGAAAAATTAAATAATTCAGAATAAATTCTTGAAATTAAAACTAGAAAGAACTTATTGATTCAATTTTGAGGCATGTCCGTAGACGCTGTCCTAAGTGGTATATATTTGCCTTGCCCTAATTAGTGTGACAATTCAACCACGCAGGCTTCTCCAACCTACATAGTCTGAAAAGTCCTCCAGTAAATGACAATGAATGTAATTCAAACCTGACTCAAAACAACTCGACAACTCTTGATCACAATTGCAAAACAAAACCAAAATGACTTATAAATAAACCAAATGAGAGGAGAGAGATAGAAATTTTCCAGTATTCTAGTAACGTTAAAACCTTGCCCTATATTTATAGATTTTGAAAAGTCACTTTGGAGATGTGTCTATAGACATTTAAATACTCTTTGATCATGAAAAGTCACACATTAATGTCTATAGACACATCTTGCATCTCTACACGAATCCGTATGAACGGATCTTCAAAGTTCATAGAGAACTTTTTTCCTGTTGAAACATCTCAATCGATTGGGTCATAATTCAATCAATTGAAGAGTCGTATTTTGAATTTATTCAAAATACAATAATTCCCCACATATTCAAAATACACAAAATAAATACTCAATTTGGATTTGAACCAACGATAAAAATGTAATGATACTAGTGCCTTTTGGACTTAGAACCGATACTTAGGATATACAGAATATGATTTACTATAGTGAGGTGGAGCAACCTCTTTTGAACCAATATCCATTTATGTAAATATGCTAACTCTACAACCCACATCGACTATCTTAAGCATTGTCATTTTATTGATTTGACACATTTCGGTCTTGCATCATCATTGATTTTTATGATTACTTTAATGAATTTAGCCCAAGTTCTCATAAGAAGCGGCCCCACTTCTGCACTCATATAGGTCAATCCATCATACACGAATTATAACTAACTGCACCACTCATAGACTATGAATTCATTAAGAGTTTAATAAGTCAACCCTCACATTATGTTGTAGTTTATGTATTGTCTACACATTAAGAAGGGACTAAGAACTTATGTTCTTTTGATAGTATTCAGTGAGTTGTCCAATGACTTTGTTCTTACCATTTGAACCTACTTCATGGGATCTCCAATCAGATAAGTTGGATTTCCATCGAATTAACTCACGATTGGGTTATCCGTCTCTTTCCCTTTTATATATCTCTTACTACTTTTTTATCAAGTGGTTTTATCAAATAATCAATTAGATTCTTTTTTGACTTCACAAAATTTAGTGATATAATATCTCTATTCAATGTTATTCTCACAATATTGTGTCTTAAGCATATATATCTATATTTTCATTGAACTTACTATTCTTGGCCTTTGTTATAGCCGCTTGATTATCACACAATATAGACACCAATTAAACCGATCCATTCCATAAAAGAATATCTACTAAGAGATTTTTTAGTCACTCAGCTTCTGCACTTACCTTCTCCAAGGCAATAAATTCGGCATCCAAAGTTGAATGTGTTTCACAAATATGCTTGGTTGATTTCAAGAGATTATACTTTCACCAAAAGTGAACACATGTCCACTTGTTGATTTGATGTCCATTATATCGGATATCCAATAGCATCACAATATCCTTCTAACATAGAAGATATAAAACAAATTGTAGTCAATTGTAACTTTTAAATATTTAGATAATCTAATTATTACATACCAATCTGTGTTATTAGGATTATGAGTATATCTACTCTATCTTTCCATAGCACATGTTATGTCAGGCATAGTATAGTTTGACAAATATGTCAAACTGCTTATCACTCTAGCATACTCTATTTGAGCTATTGGACCTTTACATTTGTCTTCAAGTGTATGCTAGCATGATATGGAATATATGCTTGACAACTATCAAAGTGTCCAAATTTTCTCAATATCTTCTCTACATAAAGTGACTGGTTCAACATCAGTCCACTTGAACTTCTTAGGATTTTAATACCTAAGATTACATCTATCTTACCTAAATCTTTTATATCAAATTTAGATGAAAGAAATTTATTTGTACTTTTAATTATTTCTAAACTTGTTCCAAATATCAACATATTATCTATATACAGGTAAATAACCACTCCAACGTTTCCATTAAATTTATTGCAAACACATCTATTAGATTCATTTACTATATACTCATTTGAAGCTAATGTTATATCAAACTTCTCATACCATTGTTTAGGCGCATGTTTTAGTTTATATAAGGATTTTACAAGTTTGCACACTTTATGTTCATGTTCTGGCACAATGAATCCTTTGAACTGTGTCACGTATATATATTTTTTCTAGATCCCCATTTAGAAGTGTTGTTTTAACATTCATTTGATGTATTATCAATTGATGGATTGCAACAATTATAATTAATACTCTTTTTGTAGTAATTCTCACAATTGGGGCACAAGTGTCAAAGTAATTGACATCTTCTTATCCACATCCACAAGCTACTAATCTATTTTTATCTATTGTACCATCTGATTTTAATTTCTTTTTAAATACTGATTTACATCCTATGGATTCAATGTCTTCTGGTAAATCTACAAATTTTCATGTATGATTAGCCATCATAGAATCTAACTCACTATCTTTGGTTTTTTTTTTAGAATAATGCATCTAGAGATTTCATTGCTTTTTTTTTACAATTCTTGGGATCATTTTCAAAAAGATAAATATAATAATCATCTTCAAAATGATTTTTCTTTCTAATTCTTTTAGTTCTTCTAACTTCGGGTATTGCTTCATTCTCATTCTCTATTATTTTCTTTTCTTTATTTTTATTCTCTAGTTATTAGATATTTTATTTTTCATAGGAAATATAAGAACTCAACATCTTTTGCCTCTATGATCGTATTTGGTTCTATTATATTATTTTAAGATTTTATAACTAGAAACATATATGTTACACTATTTTCTGCATAACCTATAACTACAAAATCTGTTGTTTTAGATTTTATTTTCTTTTTCTTGGGTTCAAGTAGACTTACTTTAGCTAGACATCTACATACTCTTAAATATTTAAGATTGGGTGCACTACCCTTCCACAATTCACAAGGTGTCTTGCCAATTTTTCTATGTAGGACTCTATTTTGTATAAAGCAGATAAATAATATAGCCTCCCCCCACATATTCATGGGTAATCCGGAACTAAGTAATAAGACATTTATCATTTCCTTAAGGAAACAGATTTTCCTTTATACTACTCTATTAGATTCCAAAGCATATAGAGTAGTTGTTTCATGTATTATACCATTACTTTCACAAAATTTTCTTAATAAAGTCGAGTCATTTTAACCTCCTCTATTAGTTCTCAGTCTTTTGATTTTCTTTTCTAATTGATTTTTTACTTTATTTTTATATTTGATGAATGCTTATTCTACTTCATCTTTTGTTCTCAATAAGTACAACTCTGTAAACCTAGAAAGTCACTTACAAATATTACATAGTAATGTTTCTCTCCTCTAGTCATAGTATTCTTTAAGTCTCCTAAATTACTATGTATTAATTCTAGTTGACTTTTCCTTTTTACCAATTTATGTGATTTCTTGAAAAATTTTGATTCTACACATTTCACACTTTTCCAACTCACTAGTATTTAAATCAGAGATTAAAACCCAACTTGTTTCAATTTGTTTAAATTAAAATAGATTTATTTGTCCTAATATATCATGCCATAAATTAAAAGAATCAATCATATAAGCCGAAGAAGAACTAGATTTTATTACTTCTGAAATGTTTAGTACATACAATCTTGATTTACAATATCATATTCCAAGCAATACATTGTTCTTAGTAAGAATTAACTTTACATATTTAAAGATTAATTTTAATTCCCACTTTTCCTAGTAGCTTTCCTAATACGAGATTATGGAAGATGTCTCTCACGTACAAAACATCATTAAATGCTAGGACATTTCCGAAAGTAAGCTTAAGAAGCACTTTCACTTTTTCATCAACTGGTCAAGAGATTAAATCTCCCATGTATACCACACCTCCATCATTAGTTGGAGTATATGAGGCAAATACACTTTTATCACTACGAATGTGCCTAATGGCACCGATGTCAACCACCTAGTCCTTTGTATATTTAATGATATTCACTTCCTATGACAACAATTACAACGATCTCCATCTCAGTCAGGTTCATCTTATTCTTCTTGGCTTTCGTCTTACACTTTCTATGTCTACAATTTGTTGCTATATGAGCTCTTTTTTCACACACAAAGTAGTCATATTTAAAATATCATGTTGCTTTTAAATTTTTTAAATATATCTTTGTTCTTATTATAAAACTTCTTAAATTTTTTATAATTTTTTTCTATACTGTTTCCACGTTTTTCCATTAAGTTGACTTTTGAAGCATACTCATTAGACTTTTCTATAATGGCTTCTTCTCTATTAGTTTGTTATGTTCTTATACTAATAATTATCTCTTTCAATGTTCTATATTTTTTTCTTTTGTTTTAGATTACTTTTATAATCTTTACATGATGGTGGCAACCAAGGTTAAAATTTCGTTATCACGACTCGTATTGTGGCTTGGAGAGATGGAGACGTCTTATGTCTCGCAACTTATTGTGGAGAGACTGCATACGAAACCAAGAAACAATGATAAACAGGGGAAAAACTAATAAAATGAAGGAATTTTGATTTGAAACTTCAGGATTTGATAGAATTAAAACCAATTCACACTTAGGAATCATTAGATATAGGAAAGAACCATTTATGATGGTTGGGAGAACCGTCACCCTTATGTCATGCATTATCGCCTATGGAATCTATGGAAACACTATATAAGCCTTGAAATTTTTGAATGAAATTTTAAGAAATGCTATAATAAACATTATTAAACACTTATAAACCATTATACGTCATTACACACTTGGGTATCAATAGTTGGGAATTAGTACCCTTGTGACACTTGTTATCGTGCATGTATAGAATTTTAAGTGTTAAAGGTTGATAAATAAGTAAATAATAGTACACATTGAAAAAAAAGCTATAACCCCACATCCATAAAACATAATCAATGATACAAATGTATAACTGAAACAATAATGTCATTCTCATTCATTGATTATGCAAAGTATTATAAAAGTAAACTACAACTTTGAAACTAGAGAAATATAATACAATAAGATAAAGAATAATATCAGTGACAAGGCCTAAGACTACTTCCAAATTTCAACCAGCTCAAACCTCATCAATACCACATAGAGTTTTGGGGTGGCTGATAATCATCATGACTATCTCTATCATGAGGTGGTAGATATTGGTGTTGTAGTTGTTGATATTAACATCATTTTTCTATTAAGCGACAATTATCCTACCATGAGATAGATGGACTATGTCATGCTCGATAGTCATAAATGTATCTCTCGTATGTAGTATCATCTACTCTTGAGAACATCCCATATCATGGAAATCTGGGCACTACATATTGAGGATGAGAAATTTTACTTGTATTAGAAGAACCAAAATTGTTTTGATAAACTCAAGGGCCTGATCCTCCCAACCATATGATGATGATCTAGATGCGGTAACAAAAGTGAGCCTACCAACTATAGGTGGAAATCTAGAGTCTATGTGCTACTGTTGTTGCTGCTGCTAACCATGTTCAAAGGCAAAGATAAAATCAATCCGCGATCCCTCTTGACTCTGTATACTACTACTAGTAGTAGAGTGAGGATATTAAGGAAATTGAGGGTATTGAGGGTGAGGGTGCTGAAAAAAAGAAACCCCACTGAGGCTTATGCTATTAAATGACCTTGCTAACGTACCAGCTATGTGATGAGAGGAACTACTCTCCCCCTCCTGATGTCTCTTAGTCTTCCTAGACTTCGACCCTTGATTCTCCTTATTTTCTCATAATAAGATGGAAAAGAAGGCATAAGTGAAACATGGTGTGTATCTTGAGTAGCATGGTCAAATGTATCATCTCATGTGAATTAGCCAAGTGGTCTCTGACTCGTCCCACTGCCACCATATGGTCTCTGTGTCATACTAGCACCACAACCATCCCCTCCATCATCATCCTCCTCCTCCTCCTCATCATCATCATTATCGCCTCCTCCATTACCACCTCCATTACCTCCTCCTCCTCTATCTCTGTCATCAGTGCCATCTCCATCATCATTACTACTATCTGAGGAGCTAACACTAGCAACACTCATATACTCATCATCAACTAATCTGCCCACAACTTGGGGATTCGGGTGGGCTTGTGACTAGTTCTCTTACTGTGTTTTCATAAATTCATCCATATTTATTTTCATTTGACTTACTATATGAAAGATGGGTTATCCACTTGTTTTGTCTAATATTGGCTATTTGGCCTCCTTAACCCACTTGTATAGTGGGTCCTCATCTCTCTTATCGCAAAAAATCTTTGTAAGATCAATAGGGCCAGTGTACTCTTTAGTATTTTGATCTTTTTCTACTTTCTTCATTCTCAAACACAAGTTGTAACAGATGAACACAAGTTTTTGAAGCTTTTCATTTCCAAGTCTATTTCGTCTCTTAGAGTGGATGAGGTTGAATGTGTAAGAAAATGAAAACTAATATCCATAAAATCTTTTGTATAACATAAGGATAAAAATTTTAATAAATAAATAAGATAAGATAAATGGAAATATTCTTAGGGAAACTTCAAGAAAACCATTAAAATAATCTTAACATACCTGTAGCCATATCTTTCTATGAGGATTAGCTTTAAGATTATAACACAACACTTTGAACACCTTACTAGGAAAAGTCTTCTACTCTCTCCTACAGTACCAAACCTTGAAGTTTTGATGGAAGACTTAAGCATGCAAAATGAGAGTATGAACCTATCCTTTAATAGGAAAATTTGTGGTCATACCAAAGGTCATCCCATCAATGACCACATGAAATGTCTCTTATCAATGGTGTAGAGAACACTAAAAGTCACCATCAATGACCACATAAAAAGTTTCTCATTAATAGTGTAGAGAATACCAAAAGTCACCATCAATGACCACATAAAAGGTCTTTCATCAATGGTGTAGAGAACACCAAAAGTCACCATTAATGACCATATAAAGGATCTCTCATCAATGGTGTAGAGAACACCAAAAGTCTCTATCAATAATTTATATCAATAGTTTTTGGAATACCAAAGGTCTCATCATTAGAGAACATGTAAAGTCTCTATAGATTATGCTAGGATATTTAAAACCCATGATGATCCCAATTGAATGGGTATTTCTTAATGCTCAATAATCATTTACTCTAATTCCTCTCACAGTCAGAGGAAGATGCAGTATGTGATAAGATACAAGTGGAAATTCTCTTTAGGTTGGGTGTTTGTGACCTATGCAACACCCACCACACAACTGCTAAAAAAAAAATGTATATAAGTAATTGTTGGCTACAATCTTTATTAAACTTCTATAAAAAATGATATAAAATTATCAACAACTATCTTATTTTGTCTCGCTTATACAGCAGCTCGCACAAAATACCTAATTGGATCCCTAAAATAATTTATCTAAAATTAGAAGGCTCCAAAAGTTAGTAAACTAAATTGTATGGTGAAAGAAAATAAAAATAGTACTAGTGGTAATTGCGGTAACCTTTACAAGAGCATATTCTTGTATAATAGGATCGAGCTCAAGTTTCGCAATAATTGTTTGTACAGCCTCTAACAAACTTGAATCCATTTTAATATTATGATAGTATTGGTATTGAGGATTTAGGTAGTATGCTAAAAATCAAAGAAATAAACAGCATTTTATAACCTAACATTAACCAATAATCAAATAAATATAACTTAAGCAAAATAAAATAACTTACTAGCCAGATGTAGTGGGTGGATAAGCATTTTCGTCCATTGAGTATTAATGATCTTTATGTAGCTTTTGTGACCTCTTAGAGAAACTACCTTAGTTGCTTCATTCATTAACCGGATGAACTCATAAATGTATCCCATGGTTGGTTTTTTGTCCCCATCAACCATCCTTAGGACCTTTACCACTGGCTTTAATATGTTCACTACCATGTGACACCAATCCTAGAAGAAATGATTACACATAATTGATTCGACTAACTGTCTTGCTACATTGTCACTCTCCCTATAATCATGCCACTGGAATGAAATAAACAATTACTTTAAGCCAACCTTCTTGTTTAGGATACTCTGCAATATTGTTATGTAGTTGGTGGCAAAGTGTGTAACACTTGGCCGCACGATATCACATCCACATCTCTCACTCATCATCGCCAATACATACCCATGGTTATAAATGATGTTGGTGACTGTCCTAACATCTTCCACTACCCTCCTTATAACATCTTTCTTTCTCATGTCCTTAAGTATGAGGTCTACGCAATGGGCTGCACATGGGGTCCAAAATAGATTATGCTTTTCTATTAACTTCCTTCCAACTTTTTTGAAATTGTTGCCATTATTTATAACTATTTGAACAACATTTTTTTGACGGCCTCCTTAACAAGCCACATATGTATATATATAGTCCTTGATAACCTTAGATGCCTCCATAGATTTCAAAAATATGGTGATGCCATCACAGTAAACCAATTGACTGTCTTATAGGACCAGTCCAATCATCACACATGATAGTCATCCCATACTATCGTCATTTTTTCTTCAATCCACCTATATAATCATCAAGGAGTTTCTTCACATGGTCCAAATACTTTTTCATCATCTCATATATAGTGGGTGCCTTCACACTTGACCCTGCCTTCATTACCTCATCTCTAAATTTTTTAAGGAGAGGCCTTATAGTTGCATTGGCTACAATTCCATGAAAGAATGAGAATTTTGAATATGCTTGACCCACCTTTTGTCTCATATTTCTCCACATTTCTTTTAGCCTTCTCTTCTTGTGTTCTTCGGAGGAGCACAAATCAGGATCAATGGCAATGGTGGTAGGATGATCCCTCATACTAGCAGTTCGACTGATCCCACGACTCCCACTAATGTCGCTGCCACCACTACCACTGGACCTGTTCCACCACCTACTGTTGTTACTACCACCAACACCAGCACCGACATCCCTGCTAGGTCTCCTACTACCACTGTCTCCTCCCTCATATACAGAAGAAGACCCAAAATTAGGCCTAGAAGAGTGCATACGTCGAAGCTGCTCTCTCTTGTGCTAATCTGTCAAGCTAGCTCTCACTGTCTGCTTATAATGTTTCTTTTACTCATTTGTCTCATAATCAGATAAATATTATATTTCATTATCATCATCATCACTATCCACATCTACATATCCAAGTATGGTCTCCCTCAATGCTACATTCCTATCAATCTTTTTCTTTTTATTCGCCTCTTTATCTGCCAAGTGATCTTGCATTTGTCTCCTAATTTGGTATGAAACTTTCTCACAATGGGATACCCCTCTAAGTTGCCCACCGACTAAATGTTGTTTCAGTCAAGTAATTCCACTATCATGCATTTGTTTCCCACAAAAGTTACATTTTTTTTTCTATCCCCACCAATCATAGTGCCATACTATCACCCAATATTCTCCTCTTTTGAGATACTACGCAACCAACAAGGCATATTTGAAATCCTGCAGATAAAAATAAATTATATAAATAAATATGCAGTATAAGTGTAACATATGTAGCTAAATAGGATATAGAGTTCAAAATGTTATATACTTATACATGAACATAAATACATGACATAAGTACATGTTTGATGTATTTTTTTGGTTTTTTTAATTTCTAACTTTTTTATTAATTATTTGTAAAAAAATATAAAAAAATACAAAAATACAAACAATATAGTAGAATTAAGATAAACATATTTTGTATGTGTCAATATGTTCAAATATACTTTAGAATTTTTTTCTTATTTTTTGGCATTTTTTAGAATTTTTTAATTATTAAATAAATACAAAAAAATATTTTATTTTCAGAAATCTACCAAAATGACAGATTATATGTAAAAGGGTATGTAGTATGCCATATAAAAAAATTAGACCAAATATTGCTCATTTCATATAATTTTTTGAATTTTTTTTATTTTGTTTAAATAAATAATTTTTTTCCAAATTTTTTTTCATGAATGTATAAATCTATCACAAATCTATAACATATAAAAAATTTACAAGAATTAGAGAAGAAATAGAGAGATTACCAAATTTTTTTTATGAGATTTGGGGTTTCAGGTTTGATCCTTTGATCTAACTCAAATCTAGTTTTTCAAAAGAAATGGACTCAAGTGGAGTCCTAGATTTGGTTTATGGAAGCTAAATCTAGTAATAATCAGCAAAAAATGGGGTCTTTTTTTTGTTTTTTTGAAGATTTTTGAACTTTGCAATATGAGGGGGTTGCCATTGTAAAATGCAATACCCCCTTTATTGTGTCTCTCCATCTGTTTAAGGTAAAATAACCCAAAAATTACCACATATCGCAAAACACGTGCGAGACGCACGAGATGTCTCGCGATATGTGATAATTCTCATGAGATTTCGAGGTATATGCCCATATCGTCTCTCCAAGCTACGATACTAATACATCTTGCACGAGATGGTCTACCTCATGCGAGATTTTGAACCATGGTGGCAACTTCTTAATTAAAGAAGTGGCCACAAATGATTCAGGCAAAACCATATTTTCTATAGCCAAATCATTAACCATCAACTAGAAACCATCCAATTGAGAAGTAATAAATTTCTCTTTCACCCTCTTCAAATCTAGGAATTTACCTACTATATATTTATTTACTCCTACATTTTCTATCATATATTTCTTGATTAGATTTTTCAGCAGCAATCTCAAATTAAAAGTAAACATCATATAAAACAAGTGCATAATGTTAGATTACATAAAAAGTTCAAATTTTGTTGAGGCTATATAACCCAATTTGTGGGTAAGGCATATATATACTATAATTTGGAAAAAGTAGTGGAGGTTTTGGATGATAAAACGTAGGGTTGGAAGCCCTCTTAAAAATGCTCTACAAACATAAGTATTGAAACACCTAGGGTTTCTATACCATTCTGTATTTTCTATTATGTATGGGTTTTCCTTTTTAGAGATCAAGCATGGTTGTGTATTGGAATGAATTTCTTCAATAAGGTTTAATAAATTTCAATTCTCTTGAGAACTTATGTAATTTGATTTAAGAGGGCATCATGACCCGTTTTGGGCAGAACTTATGTAATCATGATGCTATGCATAAAAGAAGTTAATGCCCGGAGTAACTTAAACCACCCTAAGACATTCAAATTCTCTAGCTTAATAAAAATTGTTTTTTTTTTTTTTTTTTAGTTCAATTTCTTGACCAATTTTTGTTGGTATATAAACTAATCCCAGATAGAGGCCACTTTCTAATAAAGATGATGTCTAATTAATTTCCTAAACCAACTAAAACTGCTAATTTTAAATTTCAACCCATTAGCTATGTAAGATTCTAAATTGGGAAAGCTAAAATCCAACTTATAAATGTAAACTAACCATATTGGACTGAGAATATGATCGTGCTCAGTGAATTATTCTGAGCTATAGAACCTTATATTTATAATACACTAAAGATCATTCTAGAAAGGAAAAGAGAATAATTTGTTACAACCAATTTGATGAGTTGGCTAACTAAAAGGAATCTTTCCATAAGCGTAAGGACTCTAACAGTCCCCCTCAAGTTGATGGTGGTGGAAGCACTGACAACTTGTACCAAAGATAGGAGAAGCGAGAAATTGGAAGCACCTTGGTGAGAATGTCAGCGGTTTGATCCTTAGAAGAGATGTGATGAACGGTGAGATTGTTGTTGAACCTTCTCACAGATGTGGTGGAAGTCCATTTCAATGTGTTTCGTGCGAGCATGAAACACGGGATTGGCTGAGAGAGAGCTGGCAGATATGCTGTCACACCAAATGAGAGACTTAGAGCCAAGTGGTATGTGAAGTTCCTGAAGAAGAATTTGGAACCATGTAATTTTAGCCGCAGTGGTGGCAAGAACACAGTATTCTGATTTGGTAGATGAGCGGGCAATCATGGGATTTTTCTTTGCAGACCAGCTGATGAGATTCGCACCGAGAAAAACATAGAATCCCGAAGTGGATTTGCAATTAGTAATGTTGCCGACCTAGTCGGCATTGGAGAAGGCTGTGAGAGAGAGCAGTCTAGATTGAAAATGAAGACCAAAAGATGTGGTGCCTTTAACATACCGCAAGATGAGTTTGAGAGCCTAAAAATGAGCTACAGATGGAGCATGCATGTGTTGGCAAGCGGAGTTATCCGCAAATGAGATCTCTGGTCGGGTTAGGGTCAAGTACTGAAGAGTGTCGATGAGACTTCTGTAAAGAGAGATATCAGAGAAAGGGAGATCCATGGAAGGATCCGTGTGCTTCTTGGTGATCATGGGAGTAGAAAATGGCAAACTATTTAGCATTCCAGCCCGATCCAATATGGACGTAGATAGGACATCTGATTGAGGAAGAAACTGGTAGCGGTGTGGTGAAACTTGATGCCCAAAAACTGATGGATCCAACCAAGAGTCTTCATATCAAATTGAGAATTTAGCTTATCGAGCAACAAAGAGATGTAAGTGGGACTACTACCTATGAAGAGGATGTCATCGACTTAGTATGATTGATCCATCATGGTGTCCAATGAATAATGGGGAGTCTGTTGTACTGATGATGAAGCCTTAAGACGTAAGAAAAGATGACAGACAAGCATACCAAGCTCGAGGGGCCTGCTTAAGGTTGTGAAGAGCCTTTTGAAAGCGACATACGTGATGAGAAGCATAATTAAGGGTCTTGAAAGCTGGGTGGCTGCTCCATATAAATAATTTCCTAGATGTGGCCATGAAGGAAGGAATTCCATACATCTAGCTACTGAATAGATCAACTGAAGTGAAGACCAAGAGCCAAGACCAGGCGGATGGTGGGAAGTTTAACCATTGGACTGAACGTTTCAGTGAAGTCTACTCCTTATTGTTGGTGATGGCCTTTTGTGACAAGGCATGCTTTATAGAGAGTGATTTGTCCATGTGAATCATGTTTGAGCCAAAAAATCCATTTACATCCAAGAATGTTTTGGTTGGGAGAATGAGGGACCAAAGACCACGTGCCCTATTGCTAGAGGACCTGAAATTCCTCAAACATGGCTCAACACTAGTGAGGAGATTTATTTGTTGCGGTGAAGGAGGTGGGTTCCATTTCAAGGTCACTGGTTTGGGCTGAAGGAATATATGTATTTGGGTAAAGGTATATTGTATTAGGGGTTTTCTACACCATTACTTTGGGTGTATAAATACCACTCATATATAAATAAAAATATCACCATATGTGTAGAATACACACATATGCTACCTTAGGTCATATACCTTAGCTGTATGACCCATCTCAGCGTAGGATTTAGCCAGAGCATCCCATATTTGATGTGCTGTCCTTGAAAAAAAATGTTTACTGATTTTCGACTTCATAGAACTCAATAACCAGCCCATGACCGTTGCATTCCCAGTCTTCCATTTCCGAAACTTGGGATCATTTCAGGAATCTCAATCTCACCAGTCAAATATTCTTTTGTCTTTTCCTTGTATATAAATGAGAACAAATTTAGATCAAGTAAGATAATTGTTGCTATCAAACTTCACTAAGATAGATCCCTAGAAACTTGAATAATACCAGTATTAGCCTTGAGGCTCTCACTTGTAGTTGGACTGGAGATTTGGCTCACTTCAGACATGTTTTATAGATAGGGAATAACCTGCAAACACAATCCCTGCACCACGTATAGCTTCACACACACCTGAGTATCTGAATACCCACTCTTGGGTTCACACCGAACCAAACAGGCATCAACCAACTTGGAACAGATGCTACACAACCACACGATCACCCCACCAACCTCGGATGAGGATTTGTGGTCATTAGAACCCATCAGTAGGGAGCCAGGCGTCAAAGAACCGTGAAACCAGACTTGGGCGGTAACAATACCCTATGAGAATTGTCACAGTTCTCTCAAAACTTCATCAAATCACGTGAGACATGATTCATTGGTTCACTTAGATTGTAGGTCACCAAAACGACACAAAAAACCCAGTAAAACAACTTCGAACAAAGCATGGGTTTCAAAATTCCAAAAACTGAATTTTTCCATATTTTTTATTAAAAATTCTATAAAATAAATCCAAGGATTCATCAAATGCACCAGATATCACTTCCAAAAAACTTTTAAAATCACTTTTTATTGATTTCGTGTGGAACCCTACCTCCACTATGTCGGCTGTACGGCTGCTAACGTTAGTAGGCCTAAAGCTAACATCAGCAATGTATAGATTTCAGTGTTGCCATGGTTGGATCTTGCTTTGATACCAACTTGAATTGTGTAGTCTCTGTAGATTAGAGAATAAAGGGCGAGAAAAAGAGAAAGAGGGAGAGAAGAGGGAGAAGAGGTCGATTGGAGAAAGGCAACGTATGTGTGTATTCTACACATATGGTGATCTTTTTATTTATATTTGAGTGGGGTTTACACACCCAAAGTAATGGTGTAGAAAAATCCCAAAACAATATAACTTTACCTAAATACATATATTCCTTTATGGGTAGTGAGACAAAGTCGGTGAAGTGGCTTTGTAATGTCGGATTTGAGACGCGTCTACATGGGATGATTGTTGGGGTGTGGGACAGAGAGAGAGAGAGTGTGTAAAGAAGAGGACAAAGAAGTAGAGGAGGGAGAGTTGGAGCAAGACGGGATGGAAGAGGTGAGGGAGGTAGGAGTGGGATGGTGAGGTGATGTGGGAGGAGGAGATGAGGAATGGAGAATAGGATCATGTCAAGGGAGCCGTATACTCTGCGCCATGGTACACCCGAGACACAAAGGGAGGTGGGGCCCTACTAAAAGTGTTTGGGCCCCACCCACCTTTGTGTCTGGGGTGTACCATGATGCAGAGTACCATGGTGTAGAGGATAGGTGGTGGAAAGATAGGTGATGGTGGAGAGGGATTTAAAGGGGTGAAATCATCACCAGGAGAAGTGGTGGGATGGGTAGGTGATGTGGCAAAGTGAAGAGGTGGAGAGGGAGAGGGAGGGAGGTGGGAATGAACCGAAGAGGGCTGATAGGGGAATGCATGTTCGTGAAAAACCACATGACGGCTGGTGTAAACACGGTGAGAGTGAAGGTCCATGCATTTGTAACCTTTGGAGGATGAGCTGTAACCAAGAAAAAGACATGGGGAGGAGCGGGCCTTGAGTTTATTTGCACTGTGCGGTTGTAGCCAAGGGAAGCACAAGCAACCGAATACTCATAAGAGAGACAAGTCGGGTTTGGAATTGAACAGTTTGGAAAAGGGGGAAAGATGATTGAGAGAGGCAAAGAGAAGGCGGTTACTGAGAAAAAAGATGTGGTAATGGCATCAACCCAAAAAGAGATGGGCATGTGTGCAGTTTGTAGGAGTACAACACAAGTTTCAACGATGTGTCAGTGTTTATGCTCAGTGATACCATTTTGCTTCGATATATGGGGGCAGGTTATCTGGGATGAATACCATGGGTGGAAAGAAACAATTTAAATTTGTTGTTAACGATTGGGGGGGGGGGGGGGGGGGGGGGGGGGGGGGGGGGGGGGGGGGGGGGGGGGGGGGGGGGGGGGGGGGGGGG
>JAOXJP010231271.1:0-15028 GCA_025762735.1 Platanus orientalis | reverse complement strand
TGGGTTTAATCCCATGGGTGTAAATAAAAAATTTAAATTTGTTGTTAACGAATGCCCCCCCCCCCCCCCCCCCAACGATTCATAGAGTTTTAATAAAGCGTGATAATTGTTTTTCCACAAGAGATTTAAAATATTGGAAAGCTGGAAAGACATCCGACTTATGTTGAAGTAGAAACAACCAGGTGAGCCATGAAAAATCGTCTACAAAAAGAACATAAAATCTATAGTTGTAGGAAGAAGGAGAGGGGGAAGGTCCCTAAACATCTGAATGTATTAATTGCAAAGGTTCTGTAGACATTGTAGTATAAGTAGAAAAGGGGAGATGGTGTGACTTAGCTAAGGCACACCCATTACATTGAAAATTATCTACATTAGAAAACTTAAGACTGAAAGAAGATAGAATGGAGGAGAGAACAGTTGAAGTTAGATGATAAAGCCAGTAGTGCTAGGTGGAGATAGGTAAGGCTGTAAATGGATCGGATTCAGAACATATATGAGCATATCTATATCCTATCCTAAATCTAACATATATTATAAAACTATACCGTATCTTAACCACTTAAATAATTTGGATTTCGGACCGGATTTCGAATATCCAGAAAAATAGGCAATTTCATAGATGTCGTCACCATCGCTAGTGCAGTCTTCCCTACCCATGTCTATCTTCGCCAAAATTTCCGATACCATATGGCTTGGAAGCGATGTTGGATGGACCAAAACACCATCTCTTCTCCTATGTGGTGGGTGTGAACTTTTGCCACTATGGCATAGTTGTGGTAGTACCTGTGGGTGCCACCATAGACCAAGAGAGAACAATTATGAAGTAAAGAGTTTGTATATTTTAAGGGTTTTAGTTATTAGGCTATTTAAGATTGTTGGATTAATTTTAAACCCAATGGACTATTCTCTATGTTCTATATATTTATATTTAAACAAAACGGATATTTAATGGAACGGATCGATATATATCCATATCCTAACTGTTATAAACAAATATTTTTATAAACGGATTAGACAAGCTTATTTCGGATCTAATGCGAACCTGAACACAGACATTTTTTGGATAACTTGTAGCCCTAGAGATAGGTGAGCTATTGCTGAACAAAATGGAACGAGATAAAAAAGAACAAGACGTGTTAGGAAATGGGCATAGACCACAAGAGCTGCTACCATGAAAGGAGGAGTGTTCATCTTGTTGTCCTGGATAATAAATCCAGAGGGGTGAAATAGAACAAAATAATCATTCTCTTTGGTCAATTGGGCAACAAAAAGAAGTTTAGTGGAGATGCAGAGTACACGACAAACGTTAGAGAGAAGAAAAGATTTAGAGGTGTAGAAATGATACTGATGCCCGTGTATTGAACATGAAGAACTTGACCATCACCGATAGCCACCTGAGTAGAGCTAGTATAGGGATGATGAATGGAGAGAGAGGACAAGTTTAGGACAACATGATGATTTGCGTCGGTGTTGAGATACCAGTTTTGGTCTGGGGCTAGTGGTGTAGCAATGAGCACTGCAGCAAGTGGTCGTTGAGAACCAGAGACACCCCTATATGCCAGATTTAAACGATGGTAGCATTCAAGTGTTGTGTGGTACCAACAACCACAAATCTAACAGTTTAGGTGACCACAACCACGAAAGTGACCACGGCCATAAGCGTAACCAAAGCGGCCACCACGGGGACTGGACATCGCTAGAGAAGCAAAGGGATGATCTGTGACTTGCAAAGTAGCCGGCTGGAAGCATGGTGCGGGATCCTCAGGAGTTGTGAACTATTGTTCCTCAATCTATAAGAGATCTTGAAGCTCCTCCAAGGAGATCGACTGAAGACGTGTGAGAATAGTCTTCTTGAAGGAGTTGAACCTGGCAAGAAGGCCATTAAGAAAATAGAGCACAATATCCTCCTCATCAAGCAGTGCAACCGTAGCAACTAATGTGTTTGTGAGAGACTTAATTGGTTGAGTATAAGCCGCCACAAAAAGGGAACCTTTGCAAAGGTTTCGAAGACGATTCTTCAGCTAAAGGATGTTGGAGCAGGAGAAGGATGTAAAGTGCTACTCAAGAACAAGCCAAACATCCCTTGAGTGTTCGAGGTGAAGAACATGCGGTAAAATCAATTAAGAGATGGTGGTGATGATGCAACTTGGTAGTTTCTTATCAGAAAGCAACAAGTCTGGGTAAAGGGGGTTGGTGAGAGTTTTTCCAATTTCAATAGTGATCAGAGTGGCCGGAATTGGAAGAAAACTATCAAGAAGAAAAAGCAATTGATGGGCACGTAACACCGTGAGAAACTAAGATCGCAGATGAGATAATTGTTGACATCCAGTTTAACGGTGAGAAGGGAGTTGAGGTTGGAAATGAAGGTTTGAAGGTGAGAAGAGGATGTGTAATGTGTGAAGTTTGAAGTTCGATTTGTTGGGTTAACATTTGGAATTCCACTTGAAATCTAACCCGGATACAACCCGAAGAAAAATCCAAATGTGAACCTGTTTTTTATGTACCGGATCAGGTCTGAACCTTATCTGCATATGTATTAGGATTTTGGGGTATTTATATGTTTCGTTCTAGGGTTGCGTGGGAGTGGTATGAGAGAAGTTCTGAAATTGCAAATCATCTTGGATGACTTTTCTTCCTGATAGTGAAAGTTTTCTCTGTGGCTTGTGGTTTTTCCTAAACAGGGGTTTTCCACGTAAATCTTGTGTTATGTGTGAGTTCTCTTTGTTTATCTTGTTGATTTTATTGCATCTCGTTTCTTCTGAGAAAAAGAAGGTAAAACAATCCTAACAAAAGGAGGAAGAAGATGAAGTAGAGATTGAGGAAGGGGAGGATGCCATTAGAGGTAGAGAAGGATCGTAGGCATAAGCCAAGGACTAACTGATACCATGAATTATGGAGATTCCATATTGGATTTTGTGAATTTAAGTCAACCATATATCAAGAGAACTTTCATATACTTCTCAATACTTTCCATGTGGTCTAGACAATTCATGGGGACCTCCCAGGGGGCTGGAGTGGTGACCAAGCCCATGTTTATAGGATAGAATTCTCTTATAGGCTCGGCCCCTAGAAGTCCACATGATAGCCCAACAAACCTGTAAATAGGCCTCTAAACCATTCATGGGGACCGCAAGCTATCAACTGGTTCAAAAGGGCTTTACGGGCCTATTGAAAGCATGTTTTTTACCCTTTTTCCTCAGCCTTCAACCCATCAGAAGAATATCAAAAACTTCCAAATGTAGAGGATCATGCTTTGGAACAAGGAAATGCTTTGTTACTTTGATCATAAGCTCTTCTTCCTGCAGAATGATAGCTAGATAAGGTGCATTTCATTTCACAATCAACATAACATTGGATTATGGTTGTTAATCCAAAAACGAATTGAAAGAAAACAAAACAAAAAAGTTGCCTTAAATTCAGGAGACTTTAATCTGTAATTTATAAGACATTCAAAATCTCATTGACTCAATACATTGATGTGAGAAGCAGTACAGCCATATTTAAATTTGTGGACTTGAAAAATCTAATTAAAGTCTATCAATTTTAGCCCAGCGGGCCCAAGAAAAAACCCATTACATGGTTCCACTCGTTCTTTGGTTAGGACTCTTGATTATTATGTTCTGTATAATTTTTAATTATTTGGTTTAATTTTATTGTTATATTTCCATCATTTTCCTTAAACATTATTTTCGGGAAGTCATATATGTTTGACTTTTTTTTTTTTTTTTTTAATAAGTAAATGTTATAGTGGTTAATTTATTAGTAGGAGAAGACGGGTTTTGAACCCAGGTCTGTGATACGACCCCCACAGACTTTACCAACATAGCAAGATGGCATCTTCATTTGACTTGTTATTTGGTTTTATATGAAAAGGATAGTCATACATCCCACCAGTCCAAGATTGCATATCTGATGTGCTTTGGGGAGTTATGTTTAATAGATTGGCACCCTATTTTTTTAAGCTTAATGAATGAGAAACTCATTTGCTGCACAAGCATTTAAAGTGTTTTGATGCCATACTCTCCCCATAAGATGCCAAAATGCCTTTTAAAACCACCACATGCTAATTCCCTGAGCTTTAGTACAGATTTTGCTGCAAATCATGTATCCTTTATATTCTATCTTATTTTATCTAAATTTTATTTATTTATGTCCTGTTTTCCCGTATTAATTAACCCCAAACTTGTGCTATCTTTTAGTTTACTAAAAATTCTGCATAAATTTTTATATCTGAGGTCTTTGAAACAAGTTGATTTCACTTTTATCCCATTGTTTCAATCACAAACTTCATCAATAAAAATAAAATAATCCATACTCTTCCTTAGACCAAGTAGTTCTGCCATATATCAAAATTCCATCCATTAACAGAATCAGTTTTCTGATTTATGTATTTTATCCTTTTAAATCTCTTCAAAAACCTAAATTTACTTGTTAAACCTTTAACCCACTACCCTTAGATTAATTCCAAAGTTGGTCTTTCTCTTCCCTTAAAAATTCTTGCATTATACATCTTCAAATTATTTAATTAAAATTAAAGAATTGGATGTTCAATACGAAAAAATTGAACACTTCCAAATGACAGAAAAATAATTGTGAACAACTAAATTGCCAAATAATACAAGAAAAAAGGGAAAAGGGTGGGGGCGGCAGGGGGGTATTTGATCTCCTTGTCTACCTAAAATTTGGTTTAAAATATCCTGACTTATTTATTACCACAAAAGAATAGGCCTTGCAATTACTCTCCCAAAACACTTAGTAGAGTGGCAATCCCACGCTTGCCATTTAATTAATTTTCTCTTATATTTCTTGTTGGTGTTAACAGTAAATTAACCAACTCTCCCAAAACCTTAAGGTGTTAGGAGATAAATTAATATACTTCAACAGCCCCCCTTAGGAGGAACACTGTTATGTTTTGGGAATACACTTGGGGAGCTAGGCACGGGTCCACACAACATGTACACACATGTACAACACTACATCTGGGAAAACACTTGCACCAAGATTCAAACTCATGACCCTACTCTGATACCATGTTGACAGTAAATTAACAAACTCTCCCAAAACCTTAAGGTATTAGGAGATACACAAATTAATATACTTCAACAAGTGGGAAACCACACACCTTTCCCTTTCTATGTGCAAAACAAACGCTAATAATATCAAACAATAATTCACAAGAAAATAGTAGTGAAATAAATAAAAAAACAATCATAAGCACAAAACACATCACAACACCAAAATTTTTAACGTGAAAAATCCTTCGGTATGACGGGAAAAAACCATGAAACACTAGTCCAAAAAATACTTCTACTATTGTCAAAATATGTGGAATTACAAGTCTTTTCTAAATAAAGTTAGAGCATTTCATCAAGCCACACCAATTTGGATAATCAATTTCATCATCTAAAAGGATGGATACAACAAAGGGGGTTTAGAAAACCTTACCTCCAACAAGAGAGAAGATGATGCACAAGTCCAAACCTTCAAGATAGAATTACACCTTTGTTGCCCACATTCTTCTTACTACATTCCTAATTCTCCAAAAAGAGAAGAGATAAAAACAGTCCAAAAAAAGGAACCTCCAAAGCTAGAGAACAATGGTGTTGTCTAGGAGATACTTCTTTCCAAAAGCAGAAGACATAGGAAAGCCCAACCAACGAAGACCCCTTCTCCACTCTCCCTTGGAAATGATAAGAGTAATAAAATCTCTCACATACCACTATCAAAAAATGGTCAAAAGACCTTTCGTTGTCCCATTTGCATGCCATTCTAAAATTCTAAATATGGAGTGGTGAGTCCCACTCATGGGAGGGAAGGAACCCTAACAGTTCTACCCTTGTTTTTATGATTGTGATTCCTTAAGGGGTGGAGGGGAACCACTGCTCTATGCTGGGAGAAAGGAAGGATGGTGGGCGGAGACCTGGTTTGTATGAGGGGGTGATACCATAGGTTTATTAGCCAAAAATGAAGAGAAATGCCCACTAAAGGTGATAACATGTTTGACAACATTGATTTATAAATGCTTAAATTTGTCCTTAATTAATTACATAATTAATATATGGATATCCTTGGATTTTAGGCAGGCTTTAAAAAGAATGGGGGGAATCCTTGGAATTTTTGGGTCTTGAAAGTTGGGTATATATGGTAATTTAGTTCAGATTGCTCACTCTCCATCAAGATTTAGGCCAAGACCCAGTAGCATCATTGCTTAATCCAAATTGTTGGGGCCAGGGGAGGGGAGAGAAGGAACATTCACATTGGTGGATATTAGGATGAGGACAAGCTCTGTTATGTGTTTTTTGGTGGTGAATTAGAAAACTAGAGTTTACAAATGTGAATCCCATCAGAACCCAATTAAAGATTTGATCTTTACCTCTAATCTAATGAAAATCAAGGAAAAAATAGAAAACGACAAGTATTTGAGGTATAACCCAATTCCCATGAAGAAAAAATAAATAAAGAATCCTCGACGGAAGTTAGATTAGGAAAGAGTGATGCAGCCATGTCTAGCAATTCTATGGCCCTTTTGTATGTTCCACCTTATAAGAAGACCAAATTCAAATCTCCTAAAGCCATAGAGCTCCTCTCAAAAGGCATTGCAATTTTGACCCAATGAAGGACCATATTCCCCTGTTAGGATTCATTCAAACCCCGTAGAGAGTTTCCCAAGCTGAATAGATATAGAAAAATTCCTCAAACTCTAATTCACCTTGTTAACCACCAATGGATTCCAAGCAATTAAAACCCCACCAGCTACCCCAACTGCCAAAACAACACACCAATCCAACAAGTCTTTAGCATGCACAACTTGATGCGGGCATTGGAGGTAAGGTGGGACCCACACATGACTTTGATGGGGTCCATGCATGAAGGAACACATGGATACACATAATGAAGGCTTTGGTTTAGCCTTAAGACCATTTATCAGAGTTTTACAATGTTAATTCATATTTTTTTAATTATTAGAGGAGGGATATAAGAGGAATTTACATGATTGTTTTTGGGCAATATTGTAAAGCCTTTATTTTAAGAGAAATAGGTGTGGTCGACATGCTCTAGAGTGGCAGTGCCCCACATGTTTTGGCTATTTGTTTAGCAAGTTATAATAGAGAGTTTAGGAAAGGGTCTTATTTTGTTTAGGCTTCTCAAATTAGAAAGTTTCTTGATTTTGAATTTTGATTTGTAAGGGAGACCAAGGGCTGATCGTGACTATAAGAGAAAGCCATCTCCCATTGTTGGCAAAAAATTTCTTCTTCCCCACCTCGACCCAAGCTTGGGTAACTCGGGCACCCAGGACATGTTGTGTAGGGAGAAATTACCTCTTTCACACCTTGACCCAAGCATGGGTAACTCGGGTAATCATAACAGGTTCGGTACATGCCTAAAAAAAGAGGACTTTCCATAGACCTCAAAGGGAAGGAATGAAGAAAAAATTTGACTTCGTTGATATAAGAAATAATAGCATAATACAAGTGTCTAGCTCAATTCAAGGGAGAAGCCTCTCTCTCTGGGGCCGTCCCTCTTGATATCGAACAAGCTAGTGATAGAATCAAATGAATGAATCGGGTCCAATCCTTTCAAACCGAATTACTAACTACTTTACGTTATTCCTACTCTTACGATAGACTTACTCCTACTCCTAAGATAAAAATAAATTCGATGATGATGTTGAAGATCATTTCTTCTTCTTTCTCTTACCTATTTATATCAAGTCAGTTAGTTGTAACATCTTCTTCACATTATAGGGTGGTTATTTTCCACCACCCACTCTTTTACGCCATCATGGCCACTTTCTCCATTCTTTATTATGGCATCAAATGCTCATTATGTGGTGCGTTGCGGCCTTGCTGCGTTTGTTTCTCGGAGGTAACGAACCACATTCATTGCATGTTAAATGTTGTGACATTTGTCTCAATGAAGCCAACTCTCCTTTCCTGCATCCTTGTTAGAAACACGCCATGTGTCTTTATTTTGTGGATTGACACCAAGTTAAACAAAATCCATGTGTCCTTCATCCGTGGGCAAATTTTTGAAATGGTGCCAAGACCCACATTATTTTCTTATGATACAATGAATAAAATAAATTTTGGTTGGCTTCCATGATTGAGAATGCTTCTTCTTCATGTTTATGCCTAACTTGAAACCTAATTAGGGATTTTACCAAGCCATGGGATAGGGTTTTTCTCACAAGGTATTTTCTTCATTCGTTATTCTTCTTTATTTTATTTCTTCTTTCTTCTTCATTGTTTTACTAGTTTTCTCTATTAAAGACACTTGAAACCCATCTAGAAAGCCCTTCTTTAGGTGTTCTTAAAACCCTACAACCTATAAACCTTTTCAATCCTCATTCACATGATCCCATCATTGTTTCCTACAAGAAAACCTCACTTTTTCCTATATAAACTCATGTGGTAGTCTAACCATTAATCTCTTGATGAATTCACCATCAGAGAAACCTATTTCCCAATTCTCTTACCAGCGGCTCTAAAATCTCCTTTTTGTTTTTAGATTAGCAAACTGAAACCATGCAGGTCTATTTTTCCCTTGCAACAGCTTTAGAAATTATCCCCTAGATGTTCTTAACCTGGAAACTAGAAACCCAACTAGATTTGTACTTATGGCTATAACAAATTTCCTTAACCTTCTTTTAATGCCTAGAACCTTGTCCTATTAATTTTGTTCTTTCATGGGTTTTAAAAGCCTGAATTCAATCTTCTTCAATTGCTAATTGTCACACCCCAAACCCGGATAAAGATAATAACCCGTAAGTGCCTCAGATTCGAACTGTGGAGTTAAGACAATCCATATCTTAGCCATAGTCATTTATGGTCTTTCTTTCTTTTCTTTTTTTTAACATTACCATACCTAACATTTATCATGTGGTGTGACCATCCTTTACATATGCAAATGCAGGGAAAATAAATGCATTCTTTAAAATTTTATTGCTTTCCATCATACTTATGCAGCGGAAAAACATATATAAACCATCTAATGCAAAATATCACAGTTCATATCCAACTAACAGTAAATTTCATTCCATTCCATTCATATATTATCCATTCACATTGTAACTCAAATGAAGCGAAATCTCCACCCACTAAATGATATCAAAAGAAATGTGTCATTGCATACTAAACCTTGTCGAGAAGAAAAATATTTTCTCATGAGTAATCTATTACATCCCAAAAGATTCAAAGTACGTACACATTGGACTGAATAATATGTACAAACCCTAAGTAATCAAAATGCCAAGAAAGAAAAATAACGAGAAATCGGGCTTGGATATCATCTTGGCATCACTTTCCTTCTTCCCTATACAATTTCTTTACTATCTAGAAAAAATGGTTATGGACAAGTGAATCCATGGCTCATAAGAAGTAATGCAAAATACTCAAAAGGGAAGCAGAACAATGTATGGTACAATAATGGAAGATTTGTATGAGTAATGCATGCATGAGCTTAAAAAGAAATAGACAATAAATAAAACAATGTAGTATCATATGTGGTTCTATCATTCAAATTTAGATGCACGCATACGTTTACTAAGATTCAGGTGTTAACAGGTCATCGGCCTATATGAAAGCATATCACTACAATTCTTCAATAAAATCACTTTAATCATCATTTTAACCAAGAAAGATCCAAATCTTTACAATTCGAACATAATTCAATTACAAATTACCTGAAGGTATGAATTCAAACAGAATGGAGCTTTAGTTAAACAAAAGGGGTATCAAACAGTCAATGACGAAGACCAATCTTTACCTGGTTGGGTTTTAATCAAAGAAATAACAGATATCGGATTACCAAGATGAGTGCCAATCAATATAATGTACTTGTAAGGTCACTTGAATGGGCATTGTGAGATCGTCAATAGTGTACTGAGGATGTCTTTAGAGTATACTGAATCAGTATAGCTATACTTCTTTTGACATAACAATGCAATTGCAATCAGTATTGAAAAGAAAAATATTAACTCAACATCAACAATGTATCAATGGGAAATCCAGTTCTTTAATGGTGTTCATAGTACTGTAAAAAATCATGATAGTAATTTGATCTCTGGGTGCAACAACTTTTTATAGGTTTACTTAAAACTTGGTTGTAAAAGGTCTCTTCCCAATGGGCATCTATTATGTGATGATTGTGTTGGATATTTTTTAAGTTTTCTGGAAATTCATTTTCAATCGATCAATTGAGAGGTTTGATCAATTGAAAATAAGTTCAATTGATCGAAATGTGCGAAACAACATTGAGGAAATCAGAGATCCATTCATGGGGAAGTGTGCATAGGCATCCAAGTTGTCTTTAGACATCCATACATGATTGTTCAAATGCAAAAGGGTGTCTAAAATGTTTGTAAATACATTTATAGGTGTCTACAAATTTTATAAATAAGGGTTTTCCCAAAAATGTGAAACTTTTTTTTTCCTAATCTCTCTTGTTTTATTTCTCTAAAACGCCTCTCTCTCCAAACTCTCTACAACACCTTAAGTCTTCTCAGTATCACACTTTTGGGTGATAACATCAAGAGTTCAAGGTTTGATCTTATGGTGCTGCAAACCACTGATCAACAACACAACTTTGGTTGGGGTCGTTTTATCCTAAAGACAATTTTGTTGACTTGTTGCAGTCTATCGTGCCCTAAAACCCATATCTGTAAGGTTACAAATTTTGGCACATGCATTAATCCATTCATTCATTAACATATAAATTTTATATAAATTTTTTTGTCTTTTCCCTTTAACACACATACTTAATAGAATCAATCCTTTACACAAATAAATTGAAATTCCTTGTAGGTTAATCCTAGAGGGAGGTGAATAGGATATAATTAAAATTTTAATTGTATTTACCCCAATCTTAATTAGGTGAGTTAATTAGTAATATTCAATTTTAATTTAACTCAATGTGTTTGTGCTCCATTGCTAATGATTGCAAGTATGGAAATGTAAAGAACAATCACACAAAGGTCACACACCACAACACAAGATCTATAGTGGTTTTGCTATAACGGGGCCTACATCCACTTTCACCTACTCAATTTTATTAATCAACTACAATGATTACAAGGGATGAGCAAACCTTAAATAACTTGCTTGGTGTCTCCAACAAACACGACCTTAGTTGTCTCCAAGCCAATGACTTATAATCCATAATATGACATCTCTGACCATTGACACAAGGGTACAAGGTACATGGGCAAACTTTAAACTACATGTTTAGTGTCTCTTGGTTGTCTCCGAACCAAGGTCTTTCAATTCGTCACACAGTGTTTCTGACCATTGACACAAGGGATTAAAGTCCACTACCAATGTGGTTCTCAAAAACCGAATGTAGCAAGATATAGTCCAAGTATAGGAATCGAAGTCCCAATGTACTGTGGCTCTAAAATAGTCAAATATGCAATATGATTAACCTAGGGAATCAAAGTCCATGTGAAAGTAGTGGCTCTCAATAGCCAAATATGACAATATGGTCAAGTGATGGAACCTATGTCCTAATGACTCTCAACTAGCCAAATATACCAAGTGTATGGTCTCTACTCAATACTAAGGGAGTGTGTGAAAGTCTCTAATGAAGATAAGTATGCAAATAAATCATACAACTAAGTATGGTCTCTAGAATAAGCAAATATCAGTGAGGCTTACAAGGGTTGTATCTCTTGGAATGGTTTTCTAGGGATTCACATGTAGACTAGTGGTATAGATATACAATAAGCAAAAAGCTAACCACAAACTACCTACAATGTAAACAAACTCTGAAATATAAGCAAAAGTTTTACCTCAATCTTTGAGGTTGGGAATTTGTATGCTTGAAGTGAAGGAGCAACTGTCCTTGTCCTTCCTCCTCTCTTTTCTTGTAAAAGAAACCTCCTTTGTGGCCTCAAGAGAGAGAACTAACTCTCTTCTTCTCTTCTAGTTGCTTGGAAACTTGAGTGAATGAGTGGAGAGAGTGGAGCTTGTAGAGCTCTTGTTCTTACCTAAAAACTATTTTTCTTTCCCTTAGCAAACTCATTTTTTCAAATGCTTAAGGTCTAGCCTGAATAAGGAAAGTTTTCCTCTTATAATGGATGGAATCCACTCTCAATCGTGGGATTGGAATCTTTCAAAACAGATAATTTATAGTGTCCCTAGATGCAAAAAATGGAGTTGAAAAAACTCCATTTTGCACCCCTGAGCGATCATGCACTTGATGATCGATCAGGGCAAGATCCTTGTCTAATCGATCAGGGCACATGGAGCATCTCACTCGGGTGCCTCCCTTGATAAACCAAGCACTTGGAGATTGATCAGGCCAAGACTAATCAAGCACTTGGAGATGGATCAGGCTAGTCAAAAGGAGCTCATTGAGCCGATCGTTTTGAGTACTTATGGGTCTCAAAACAGACATCGGAATCAAAAGTTATGCCCATTTTAAGTTGAGATATTCATTTCTACATCGTAGCTCATTTCTCACTTGAGGGATTTTGAGCAATTGCACCTAGGGTCATATATTGGTCTTTGGGCCCTCCTAAGGTCAAACCTTGGTCTTTGGGGGGTTCTTAGAGTAGCAACACAACACCCATTTGGTTTTATACCTGATTTATCTTTCAGACTCGAAGATGGTGACTTGACTCTTCCTTTACACTTCTTGGGTTTTTTGCCTGATATGTCTTAGCTTATAGTACTTGAACCTCTTCCTTGTCTTGGTGATGGTCTCTACACTAGACATTTATAGGCTCACTCATTATACATAACATGCATAGCCTATCACCTAGACTTTGAATGAAATTGACAAATTACATCATAACTTTACAATCTTGCCCTTTGTCAATTTCATGACAAAACCTAAAAATAATAACACAATAATCATTACATAAATAGACTCATAGTGTGGAGACCATATGTAGACTTCAATAAAGCTTTAAGGCTCCCCCTTAATCTTTGGTCTTGTCAACACCTACCATCCTACATCACAGAACTTATACCAATCTCATATGCCTTTTGAATATAAACATTGGAAACATGAACTAAGGCATACATATAGTAATGCACAAATATAAATATGCATGCTTCATAAAATAGAAGTATAAACATTTAAAGCTTGCAACTCTCCTCTTAAATATATTCTCCATTTTTACTATTAGGGCCAATGTCTAAGGCCTAATATTTCTTCCCCTTTTTGTCATGAAAAGACAAAGTGCTAGACAATAGTTGTCGTGCTCAAAAACCCACACTAGAAAGGCCATGAATTTCATCATATGACATTAAACATTCATTCATTTATTCTTAACCTAAAAATTCCATATAATTTTTTCGCTAATTCTTTCCATTCATACACAGCAGAATTACATATCATAAATCATAACCATCCACATCTTATAATCAACATATAATAAAATTTTCATAATTCCATAAACCTGAAAATAACCCATAATCATGTCCTAGTATTTCCATTCACATAAACTAATAGTCCGGCATAAATTAAACCATCATCTAAAAATCCAATATCAAGCTTAAACCAAAATCCACTAATGTATTACATTCTTTTCAGATAAACTGAAATAAAATATTGAACTAAAATAAAATAAAGTCTCAATGTCTCATAGCATATATCTAATCTTCTAACTTTCCAATCCGGCTTATCAGTACCGCTATATAGCTATCTCCTCATCATCTGTGGTGCCAAATTTGGGGTGAACTTGACAAACTCAGTGGGTAACAATAAATTAAGGAATAACGGATCAAGACTTTTGCACGAATTAAAACGATATAGATAGTTGCATACTTTTTAACAATTTATGGAACTGAACAGTTAACATATATAATATATACTGAACTGAAAACATTAAAAGATATATGCATATAGACAGTCTAAACAAAATAAAAACAGGTGTATATAACTAAACTGAACATAATAGGATGTGTAAAACGAATATATAAGCCAATACAGATAACAGTTCTATTAGTCAATATATGTAACAATTTCATAAGCCAATACAAATAACAATTACACAATTTAATCCCCAGTGAAAATGGCCAGCACACCATTTAAACCTAGGTGAGAAGGGTCTAGTCACATTATTTAGTCTTTGGTGAGAAGAGTCCAGCCATACCATTTAGTGTCCGGTGAGAAGAGTCCAGTCACACCATTTAGTGTCTGGTGAGAAGAGTCTAGTCGCACCATTTATTCTCTGGTGAGAAGAGTCCAATCACACTATTTAACTTCCAGTGAGAAGAATATCATATTTCATCTCCCTTGATGACAAAGGGTGGCTTAAAACAAAACTTTAATAAAAAACAATCAATAATAATAGAAAATAGTAGCAATAGCCATATAGAACATATAGTAATCCATAGTAGAACATAACTAAATTCAACACTTTAGATCATAGGTGTTTGATGCTCCTAAGCATAGAACTATGGAAAAATCAAATTTTTACAATAATCATGAAGAGCATCACATTCGTATCATAAATCAACCATACAAACATATATAGTTTTTACAAAATAAGAGAATAGTCTCTACGATCTTATGGAACCAAATCCAAAACTAGAAGTACTTTTTTAAAACAAAAAAATCTCTCTATAAAATCAATGATTTCAGAACTTAAAATGAATTAAAACTTGAAGTAAAACACTTCATAACATGTAGAACATGAATCCAAAACAACATAAAACCTCATGATTTTACAAAACAAATCATGGTATTTTACGTTCTTCAAAAACCTTAAAAACCCCTTTAAAAACTTTTGATCTTTGCTTTAAAACGATTAAAAAAGATAGAGTAGATCTTTACAAAACATGAGTAAGACACTTCTATGATCCTAATAGAGAGAAAAACTAAATTAGTCTAAAATTTCATACAAAACTAATTTTCTTTTTTCAAAACTAGTGAGGAACGGTTAAAAATCCATTAAAAAACTAGAATAATCTTTGCAAAACAAGTTTAGATTGATTATAAGAACCTTTAGCATTCAAAAATGAAATTAGTTTAGTGTCTCCTATCTCTTGCTTGATGCAAAATTCCTTACAAGCTTTGTTCT